>OX421404.1:27886846-28040383 GCA_949126875.1 Lochmaea capreae
CATGAGTTTATTTATTTTTTCAGAATGTTATAAGCCCAAAATTATTAACTTTTAAGTCGAGCGGTTAATAAATTTGGCTCACTGGCCGTTCGCGAGTAACCACGAATTGAATACCACTGAAATTTATTTTATCTCGTAAACTTTTCAATTTACAGAAAAACTTTTTAGACAAAATTTGTAGATAAATGCATCAGCTACCAATTTTGATTTGGAAGTTTTTCTGTATATTTATTATTTAAACAATTAGAGCGAATAAACAAAAACATACATTTTCACTCGACGATTTTCCGGAAAATTGCATACCTAGCATCGTAAACTTTTTCTCATGTTAAACACCACCCTTTCAAATACCCAATTTTGAATTTTCAAGTTTTTTGTACTTTTTATGAGGTTTTATGTGTACTTTGCTTAGGTTACAAGTAGAGTAGAGAATAATCACTAGATATGATTTTGAAAATCGTAGAACGTACGCTAGAAAAAATAATCACTTTCGTAATTAAATCAAATTTGAAATTCTAGACATTTTTACAAATAAACTAACCCCCTATAAAAATTTTATCGTACGCCAATGGTGTAATGAAACATTTAACAATTTTATTGATAAAGCGACAATATTTAAAAACGGAGAAAATATAAAAATTCATCACAATTAAAGTAGCATTTTTGACTTTTCTTTGAGAGTAACTCAAATGTTTTTAATTTTCTTAAATGTCAAGTATTTCGTTCGTAAGCTTTTATCGTACCATATTCTTGAAACATCCTGTATTTCGAACAAAAGAATTTCGACTGCTATTCTTCACTGAATTTTCTACATTACAGGTAATCTTTGATGAACTCGCTACAGCACTACGTTCTCAAAATTTTTAACTTTTTACATTATTGCAATCTAATTCTTGTTGTTCCTTCATCTGATAAACGTACTATTTTTTTATCTTCTATCTTGTGTACAATTCAATAATTCCCATGGGAATTTCAGCAGGGGCTACTTTTTTTTTATCTAAACCAAACAAACTGAAATTCAGTAAAAATATCGAAATAATTCGCCCTAAGCAATTCACATGTCCCGTTGGTCGCTTTGTGTTGGATAAACGGTGCTATATCACGAAAATAAAAATTTTCTATCGATTGAACTATGGAGAGAAAACTCAGTGACCGATACACGTGAAAATTTTACTTTATTTTGCTACTGAGAGATGCGCGTAGCAGGAAGAGTGAAATTTTTAATTTTTAAACTAAAAATCACTCCAAAAATCCTTATGAAGTGGTAAGATAAATGGAGAGACTATAAAACGTATCCTGGACGAGGCTAATAGCGTTTGGCTGCTTTTACTTCTAGATTTCATCAGTTAAGACTTTCAGAAAATTTTGACAGCCTGGCAACATTGAAATCTAGTCCAAAATAAATGTTCGTACAAAAAATATCCAAACGAATTTAAAAAAAAAACAAGGTCTTAGTTTAGTACGCGATTTCAGAGGCTGCGGAGTTAAATATATTATTTTGTCAGAGTGAAAACCCATCGTTTGCTTTTGAATCAGTTTATTTAAAAGTGCCTCTTATCAGCCAAATAAAAAATGCCAAAAAATGGTACAACAATGCACTTCATTCAAGACTCCTAATTATTATTTCCCAAGGTATTTCAAAGGCTAAACTTTTTAGCGTACTTTAGAGTTCAATTATAGTTTTTGTTGTAATTTTTCCTTTGCTTTCCTTAATAACTGAAGACAATATATAGGGTGTTGTCGACAATATTGATATACAATACAAGCTGCGTACGGTTACTTTTAGGTGCGAGGCTATTTGAATACGTCCGAGCACCTAAAAGGGCTTTTGCAGCGTGTAATGTATTAAACTTTTCATTCTTCTCCCGATTTTATTATTAAAACACGCAATTTAAAGATGCAAAAAATTCTCATACAACAATTTTATTGTAATTTTACATTTAATTTCCAATCTAAATAAATATTTGACAAGTAATTTGACATTTTATTTGTTCGTTGTCCAGGGCACGAAAGTTTTTCATACTTAGCTACTGATAACCTAGCATGTTTTACTTTCGCTTGCCTATTTAAAATAAAAAAATATATTTTCGTAGGGGGGAGAATGAAAATATAAATTATATTCAATTCAACAAAATGAGATCTAGCAAGAAAAAACACCAAAAATTACCATACATACATATATACATTCGATACACTTAGGATCTCGAGGGAGTCGTAAGACTTCTTCCCATAAATAATAGAATTTGATATGCAAACAGACGAAAAGGAAAATAATCCGTCTCCAGGCGATAGCAAAATGGGTTTCCACAGTTTCAAGTTTTATTCGCAATAGCGGAAGTTTTATTTGTGGCCTATTGTGGTTAACTATTAAAATGTTTGTCAGTTTAAATACTAATTGAGAGAATGCGTTTAATTGGTATTATAAAAATGTAGTAGTTAGAATGGAAAATTGCGTATCTATATATAGGGTGCGACAGAAGTGAAAATTTTGAGAATTAAAAGTGTTTTTAATGAACATATTTTTATGTTTTATCTACTGCCAGTTATACCATAAAATCTTTACAACTGGTTTTTCTACATGGGACACACTGTATATTTTTTTATTATAAAAATTTTAATCATAGGCTACTACTGAAAATAATTATTTCTATGACGTAAACACAGACGTGAAATGTTAATAGATAAATCTTGGTTATGGAGGTCTCTTTCCGAGGATAAATAGGAAATTTGAAAGAAAACATATTTCAAATTCTATCGTGTGTTATATCAAATGTTCCAAAATAATTGAAGAGGGGAAATCGGGAACTGGCTAGATGGGGGAACACCAACTCAAATGGAAGTCGACGCAAGTGCTCCTCCATACGAAGAGTTTACTGAATAAGGTGGACAAGGAACTCTCAACTGAAACTGAGTAAGAGACATTTGAAGACAGTTACCGACCTGGTTAGTATACAGCACAAGAAAAATCTGAAACAATATTTTTTTATGCCCAAACTCAATCCTATGTTCAGACTAAAAGACGATTTAGAAGACAGTTCAATAAAAATCCTCCAGCTACAAATACCATTAAAACATGGTTAACCAAATTTATGAATACTGCTTCTATATTTAGAAAAAGGAGAACTGTAAATGGAAATTTAGTAGAAATGTTTTCTGTTTATGAGCGTGTACAGAGAAATCCGAAAATTTCAACTAGAAAAATAGCATCAAACTTGGAAATAGACAAAACTAAAGTTTCAAGAATTCTAAAAGTTCTCAAATTTAGACCTTACAAAATTCAAGTTCAAATTCAAGGGAAAGAGTGTTTATGTGTGAAACTTCAACTTATTTGTACAGAACATATCCAAATTTTAGAATTATCATGTCTGATGAGGCTGCGTTCCATATAAATGGACGAGTTAATAAACATAACTGTAGAATTGGGGGATTAGAAAATCCAAGGGAATTTCATCAACATAAAAGAGATTCTCCTAAAGTTAATGTTTGGTGTGCAGTGTCTCGTGAAAAATTGTATGGACCTTTCTTTTTTGCAGAAAATACAGTTTATACCGATATGTTGGAAAACTTTTTCTATCTCCAGCTAGAACAAGATGGTATTTTAAACCAAAATGTTTCTTTTCAACAACCCATTATTCCAACATAGCAAGAGAATCTGTTAAAATAATTGGATTGGTAGGAGTGGTCCAATAGAATGGGCTCCAAATTCTCCAGACCTATTTTAGGTTATATGGGCAACCAGGTCCGTTCCGGCCCCGGTCCACTCAAAGGCCCTAGGCCCATAGTGATACCCTTTGACTCATGGTGTTGAGCCATCCTGTTTTTACCTATCCATTGTCCTTTATATATTTCCTTTAATTCCTTGTCTTAGGCATTTCTTCAGACCTGACTGTTCCAGATTTTTTTGTATGGGGATATGTGAAAGATAGAGTCTACAACCCGATGCCTGCAACTATTGAGGAATTAAAAAATAACATAAGGCAGGTAATGGAAAATATTCCTCTTGAAATGCTGACAACTTAATGGTTCGATTCCACAAATGTATATGTTACGTCCCAAGCCCGATCTTGTACGGAGTCGAGCTTCGTACAATGAATTTGTACGAAGTCCGATCTGTACAAGCCATTTTGTACGAAGCCGAGATTGGCGGACTTCGGACAGAGATGATTGTACGAAGTCGACTCTGTACAACGCTGGTTGTACGGAGTCGGAGCATCGATACTCACTCGGTAATGAGCGCGTTATTATTGAAAATTATTATAATTTATTCTACAAAAATTGACTAAAAATACGAAGGTAGTTTGGTAGGGGTAGGTTTGGTTGGGTTATTATTGAAAATTATTATAATTTATTCTTCAAAAATTGACTAAAAATACGAAGGTGGTTTGGTAGGGGTAGGTTTGGTTGGGTTATTATTGAAAATGATTATAATTTATTCTTCAAAAATTGACTAAAAATACGAAGGTGGTTTGGTAGGGGTAGGTTTGGTTGGGTTATTATTGAAAATTATTATAATTTGAACATTATCTGACTCGAAGGCGCGGAGGAGGGTAGAATTACGCTGTCAAAGATAATTAGTGGGTGTTTATGGGTTTTTAATAGATATTATTGGCCCATCAGGTCTTCTTTAAAAAAAAAACATATCCCCCTTCACATTTAGCGCAGACTTAGGACGAATCTGTCAATTACACAATTCAATTTTTCGATTCGGATTAGGGTAGGGTAGGGTAGGGTGGTTTAGGTTAGGAATTGACTTGCTTTCTATACACTTTTTCAAACGATATATTTAAAAAAGTGTATGGAAAGCGAGTAGATGTTCTTAAAAATGGAATTGTATAATTCACAGAAAAGCTTGCTTTCCGTACACTTTTTTAATGGATATTTTCCAAAATGTTGTAAAGTGCATTAGAAGCGAAGGAAATCCAGCCCAACCTACCCTCCTCCGCGCTTTAATAGCGTCTAATAGCGCGCTCATTACCGAGTGAGTATCGATGCTCCGACTCCGTACAACCAGCGTTGTACAGAGTCGACTTCGTACAATCATCTCTGTCCGAAGTCCGCCAATTTCGGCTTCGTACAAAATGGCTTGTACAGATCGGACTTCGTACAAATTCATTGTACGAAGCTCGACTCCGTGCAAGATCGGGCTTGGGACGTAACATATAGACCAAGAAGGAAGACACATCGAACATTTGTTTTAGAGTGTCCTAAAACATGTTCTTATTTGTTTTTTACTGTTCACTTTCAGTTACTAGCTAATGAAGTTTTTGTTTATGACAATTCCAACTTTATATCTGAATCACTACAGTATCCCAGTTAAAGTAATCTAACTTCGCTTTCTGTGCACCGATTTTAAACTTTAAGGTACCGTTATAGAGTAAAAATTGTCAAATATACAGGGTTTACATCTACTGTATTCTGAAAATACGCCACTTTTCTAGCGGGTAAACCGGAAGTAGGCCATTTATATAAATGTGTCACAACAAAACTTACGATAATTTTAAACCTAACTGTGAAAATACCATCTTATTATCTAGAACCGTTTCGATGATATAAGCTCTTAAAAACCGTCAGAATTTCTCTAGTACGCTACTGATTGGGGTTTTAAAATTAAATTCTCCCTAAAGAGGGCTATTTATGCCAGAACTGGTTCTAATTTGTGTCATGAAAGAGAAATTGAGTCCTATGCTGTGTGTAAATTGGCGAAATTAGTATATCTTGGTTTTCATGGAACGACGATCCCCGTTTTGCTAAGTTTATGGACGGAACTGGAAAACTTTGAAAGAGGCTTGCCGGAGAACTTTTAATTACTTCGTGATCTACTAATGAAGAAATAACAAAATTTCGGTTTCGACTCAATTTTTGTTCATTAACTTTGATGGGGATTATCCTGAGAAAGCTTGGAATTTAATAATAAAAGTATAAAAAACATTTTCTTACTATTTTTTTAAGCTATTGTTGAATATGCTTGAAGGGGTTGACGGTAGGGATCACATCTTTACGACCAAGAATCCCTATATCCCCGAACACCCTCAAGACCGTAGAATTTTTTCTGCGAAAATCGTCCAACGGAGTTTACTTCGGTTATTTCGTTATATTACGATGAATACTGCAGTTCATGATTGGTTGTTTCAAAGTCTTGACTGCACGTGCAACACGTTGCCATCTCTTCAAAATTTTCTTAAATATAGTAACATATAAAAAGTGGTTTTAATTAATTTGTCTATTTTCAGTCTTTTCAAGCGACTTATTTTAATGTTTACTAATAAATTTACATTATATTTAAAATTTGTCGTGCTTCAAACCACAAAAAACTATTTCTACCCCTAAACGTCGTCTCCATGTCTCTTAATTTCCTCCATTCAAATTTCCCCAAACCTCATTTAAACCAGTGAGTCCGGGGAAGTTAGGCCGAAAGTTGTCGTGAAATTAAAAAGATTTCCACCAGAGTTTTGCTTGCGATGCAGCTTGCAAGCATAGCTTGGAGCACGTGAAATGCAACAGTTTTTCGTCCATAACTTTTTTAGATTTGATTGTACAAAAAAATTTTAAGTATCAAAATTGTAGGGAATTTTATACCCTATAAGATGACGTGATGCATTATTGAAAAAAAAATTTTTTCAACCCTTAATTTTTGAAAAATTTAAAAAATATTTGCAAAATGGTTCTTTAAGCGACAAACATAATTAGAATAACAATAACGACTTCATAATATATGAAAATATAGTAGTCCGGCACCTGAAAACGTTGGTATTTTCAGATTTAAAAAATTCAAAATGGCAGCCCTACAAAATTTCAATTTATATATTTTTTTCAATCTTGGTAAGAAAAAAAAAATTAAAAATTATAGTCGTCTTAATCGGGAAGTTCTTTCACAAAGATTTTGTCTTTAATTTAATTTCAACATATTTATCGAAAGGATTGTTTTTACCCCGAGAATTTGCGTTTATTTTTGAGTTACGAAGGATCAATATTTATAAATTTATATTCCCAAACGGTATAAAATCAAATCCTGCTCTTATGCCTCAACAAATACGTGAAATAAACAAACAGAAATATTCTCACTAATTTGATCTCGTGGGATTTTAGGATACGTAATTTTTCAAATTATTAAATTACCTTTACTTTATTTTTAAAGTTCACCATCCTCTGGGAAATTCACTAAAATATTACTCTGTTGTTTTTGTTTCATTTTGCCAATATTTTCTATCTTATATAAAAGGTTAATCCGGTTAATTTTAGAGTGCCTGTACACACCGACTTCGGTATTGACTATACGAGTTACTAAATGAGGTCATTAGGCTCTTTTAGCAAATCAGTACCTAGTATTCAGCGTTTGTGCTGAATGGAATCCCTGGCTAGCAGGACTTATGTGCACCAGATTAAATTGGTGACTCAGTAGCGTATACTAAATCTGACCCCTTTTCAAATAAAATTGCGAGGGTTGTATTTTGTGTTACATGTCATAGTCCAGTAAATAAAGGCACCAACCTGTTCATCTCATTATTGTCGAACTTTTTTTTTGAAACTTGTAGGCATTCATGTGCAGATTACTCTCTGAAAATATGTCCTCCGCGGGATTTGCGGAAATTCAGTGTTTGGCCGATATCTCCCGAAATATGCTACTTAGAGAAGTGGGGTTTTGCTAGAAATGAAGTACAGTTCATTACCTACAAATATGGTCCCTATCATTTTTGTCCCTAGATCAATATTTCTTGCAAAAATTTCCGGAAAACTAAAAAACTTAGCCAAAAATTTTAAAAACCATCGAAAAGAGGACATTTTCAGCTTTCCAATGGTGTGCATTAATGACCGATAGTGCCAATCATTGTTTATCAATTTGCGGTAGACCCAAAAATTTTCAGAAAACTCCGGAAATAAAAAAAAACGTCCCAAGAAAAACATGTTGTTTATAAAAATACACAAAAATTATTTATTCATTCTTTCGGAATACATTCACCACCTATCAAAGTCCCATTATCCAAAAGGTTTCGGTAAAACTACGCTTAATTTAAAAAATATGAACGGATTGATAAGGGCGGTCAAATATTCAGGAAAAATAAAGTTTGGCCAGTTTTTTCAATATTCCTGGAAAATAAAAAAAACGAAAAAGTTACACGATGTTATAGGAACAGGTTCCTCCTTTCATATGCACTTTGAATTATGAAAAAAGATTCATTTTTACTCAAGTTATGGGCCAATTTGCCCACCCTCCCATGCCTTCATTCACGGAGCGTGCTCCCGGAGACGCCGCGCAGCAGCTCGAAATCCAAGGTACGCTTGGGCCCGTTTATATTTTGACAAAAATGATAAGTATCATTTTTGTAGATAATAAACTGCTCTCCATTCCTAGCAAAAACCCACTTCTCTAAGTGTCATATTTCCATAGCCAAGCAGGGAGCGACTGAGGTTATGATAGGGCCTAGCAGATGACAGCCTATGTACCTAGGCTTTGCCAGGAAGAAGACGAAACCGCGGAGCACATACTCTGTGAGTGTGAAGGCCTAGTAAGGCTGCGGTTTCACCTATTCGGAGAAGAAAAACCGAGGACAGAGAGACGCAAGGGAGGCGGTCTCCAGGCTAGTAGGTAGAACAAAAAGAATAAAGCTAGATATCGAGCTCTAAAAATAGGAAGGACCAAAAATAGATCTGCAAAGGTCGCAGTGGGATAGAACAAAGAGCCACTCCATTTCTAATCTAATCTAATATAAGCTAGCAAAAAATGGAAAGCCATTTTTTCCATTAAAACCTTATCATAATTTTTTTTATCAAAAGAATAATATAGAAAAATTGGTACAGATTTACAGAGATTTCCGACCAAATAAATTAATGTTTATGTTTTCAACGCGACTACAAATTATTTAGCGTTCTCGTTGGCAGTTTCATTCCGAAAAACAGTGGAAGCGAGAGTGGTTTGTAGATAATTCACGAGCGGTGGCTTAAATTGTTGGTAAAATGTCCTTAATGTACAAATCCAGTTCGCTTCTTTCCTAATTGAAGATTCATCTTAATTTCTTTATACTTCAATTTATTCAAACTGTGGTATAAAAAAAATAGTTGCCTCTTTTCATATTTTTAGAATGGCAGATCTGTCATTTGATCTCACACTTATACTCTACTTATACATGGGGCTGAAAAGTCCCGGGACAGCAAGTGGAGAAGCTCGTCCAAAGCGCCCGAAAGCAAAACAATCAGCTGGAAAGGTTATTGCCTCGGTATTTTGGGATGTACGTGGTGTAATATTCATCGACTATCTTGAAAAGGGAAATACCATTAATACTAATACCAATAATATCTGTACCCGGCATTCTTCGCTTAGAATATCCGATTTTCGATAATATCCTTTTAACCATATCCTGAAAAGGTAGCTAAAGCTGGAAAGCGAAGACATTGAATAGATCCCAGAAATTCTGTAAACGTATCTATCTAATTTACTTTTAATTTTTGGTATAAATCCTTTTGAATCCTTTGAGACGAACGGAGACAGTCTCAATTTTGTGTTGTATTCTTATTTCTTCAACTAAAATAACGGAGTGTCTATACATACCCGGAAATGGGTTCGCTGGAAAATGACACTCCAGTGAACTATCTAACTATTTTCTTTAAAAAAAAATCCTCAATGACATATTCTTTCCTCATTCTGAAGGAATTTTTTAGAAAACTTTAAGGTGAGTAAAATCACAAGGGTGCAATTTCTTTTGTTGGTTGAGTTGAAGTTTTCATGTTGTAGCGTACAAAAGGATTCGAAAAACTATGTCAGATACGTATTTACGGGAAATTGAAATATCCCGATGAAAAAAGTTCTGTTACATTTTTTTATGTGAAAATTAAATGAAGTAAAATATTTGACAGTTTCTTATTTTAAGAATGAAATGCTTCTTTCTATAATAAATTTTAGCTTATTTTGGGAGTTGAAACGAAAAAATTTTGAAAAATTATCTGGTAATTTTTTATGTTTCTTCCAATACAATTTTCGAATTTTTGTACCTTCAAAGGCAAAAATTATGGAGAAATCTAAACCAACTAATGAAAAGTTAGCATTTTTAAAGATGAAAATTGATTAAAAATCCTTTTTTTCAATGTAAAATTATTAAAAACTGCTATTTTAAACAACAAAATTGATGAAAAATCCTTTTTTCAATGAAAAGTTCATAAAAGTTGCTGTTTCAAACATGAAAATGGATGAAAAATGCATTTTTTTAATGTAAAATTAATAAAAACTGCTATTTTAAACATGAAAATTGATTAAAAATCCCTTTTTTTAATGAAAAGTTCATTAAAATTGCTATTTCAAACATGAAAATTTATGAAAAATGCATTTTTTCAATGTAAAATTAATAAAAACTGCTATTTTAAACATGAAAATTGATTAAAAATCCTTTTTTCAAAGAAAAGTTCATAAAAATTGCTATTTTAAACATGAAAATTGATGAAATTCCTTTTTTTCCATGAAAACTTCATAAAAATTGCTATTTCAAACATGAAAATTTATGAAAAATGCATTTTTCCAATATAAAATTAATAAAAACTGCTATTTTAAACATGAAAATTGATTAAAAATTCTTTTTTTCAAAGAAAAGTTCATAAAAATTGCTATTTTAAACATGAAAATTGATGAAATTCCTTTTTCCATGAAAACTTCATAAAAATTGCTATTTTAAACATGAAAATTGATGAAAAATCCTTTTTTTCAATGAAAACTTCATAAAAATTGCTATTTTAAACATGAAAATTGATGAAAAATCCCTTTTTTCAAAGAACAGTTCATAAAAACTGCTATTTTAAACATGAAAATTGATTTAATTCCTTTTTTTCAATGAAAACTTCATAAAAATTGCTATTTTAAACATGAAAATTGATGAAAAATCCTTTTTTTCAAAGAAAAGTTCATAAAAATTGCTATTTTAAACATAAAAATTGATGAAAAATCCTTTTTTTCAATGAAAACTTCATAAAAATTGCTATTTTAAACATGAAAATTGATGAAATTCCTTTTTTTCAATTAAAACTTCATAAAAATTGCTATTTTAAACATGAAAATTGATGAAATTCCTTTTTTTCAATTAAAACTTCATAAAAATTGCTATTTTAAACATGAAAATTGATGAAAAATCCTTTTTTTCAAAGAAAAGTTCATAAAAATTGCTATTTTAAACATAAAAATTGATGAAAAATCCTTTTTTTCAATGAAAACTTCATAAAAATTGCTATTTTAAACATAAAAATTGATGAAAAATCCTCTTTTTCAATAAAAACTTCATAAAAATTGCTATTTTAAACATAAAAATTGATGAAAAATCCTTTTTTTTAATGAAAACTTCATAAAAATTGCTATTTTAAACATGAAAATTGATGAAAAATTCTTTTTTTTAATGAAAACTTCATAAAAATTACTATTTCAAACATAAAAATTGATGAAAAGTGTATCAGAGAATCGTGTCTTCCATATATTTTTTAAATGGAACTGAAGCAGCAGTTTACATTTTCTGCGCATAGGTGAACTGACTTTTCCTATTTTGTGTATTGTGTATTTAGGTATTCTTTACAGTCTTTTACCAGTCCAGACTTAGTGGTTTGATTGCTGATAGTTTTAAGCAAAGCCAAAGTCCATTCAATTTCTCGATATAAGTATCTGGCTCAGATTTCTGTCGTTCGTTTCCGCATCGCAAAAAGTAATTTTGTTGTTCAAAGTTGCAGGTAATTTTTGTCAAATTTTCAAAAAGTTATTGCGAGTCCTATCCTGTTGTCAGATCTCATTAAAAATCAACAAAAGTGGTTGTTTGATTGTTAAAGTAAATGTGGGGAATAGGAAGTGGTAAAGTATACTCATCAGGTTTTGTTTTGTTGTTTCTGCAACTCAGAAAAGTTAGCTGCATTTTCAATGTGTTGGTAAATTAATTAATTTTACTCAGAAAAATAATGGAATGCGGAAAGACCAAAGGAAAACCATAATTGGCAATTATAAAAATAGGCATAACTTAAATAACGGAATACTAAAGTTCATTTCCGCATTTTCTAATTCTGTTTGTAGTCTAGTTGAATGTTTAAACGGTAGTAGAATGTCCTGAAATATAAATAAATCTGCCAGTCTACCGTTGACACTATTTATCTCATTTACTGTCAAATTGTTAAAGGATTTATTTGTACATTTGTGGCTAAATAACTCGTAAAAATAGAAAACAAACTCGTATCAATAAAAAAAAATTATTTTGGACTAGATTTCAACGTTGCCAATCTGTAAAAGTTTTCTGAGAGTCGGGGAATTCCCATTGCACCATCTTTTTAGTAGCTTCATGTAGAACTGTTGACAACTTGTAAAGCATTTCATGCTCTGGCTGTATAAAATGTTTTCAATAGGTCATTTACCCGGGTCTATTTGATTATTCTTTCCACATGTCGTGCGAACAATTTAAATAATGTTTATGGTCAGTTTCCACTCGTGCTCCAACAAAATTCAATCCAGATTTTTTTTCCACCTTAATTTAAGCGATGAAAACAACTGATAAACACCTTTATCACCAACCGCAGTAAATTAAATGAATACTTCATTCCAGTCACGTAACTTTGTAACAGCTGAGCAGTGATATAAAAAAAATCTCCACTAAATTATGTTCTTTTTCGCGAAAGACGTGATGGATTTTTACTTAAATATCCTTTATTTTATTTGATGGACATTTAATTTATACCAGCATTTATTTACGAAAAAATCCTCTTAGAGAATTGGAGTGGAGATTGCGGAGCAGACGTGTTTGGTGGAATAACGAGTGCTGTTGGTTGGAGAGAAGATGGATGAGTTGTAACAGGAGTTTTACTGAAGTTGCTAGTTCCCACTCGTCGTCTTACTAAAGCTTCTCTACTTTTGGTTTTTTGTATTCCTTTTTCACAAGCGTAATAATATTTACAAAGTATCGCTATTTTTAGAGTAGAAGCGAAGTGGGTTTACACAACGAGCTTATGTTGACGTCTATGGTGGACAGCAGCAGACGGATCAATTAGTTGTTGAAAATCGAAGTCGCAGGAATTTCCTATCGAAAAGATTTGATTAAGTTGAACAGAAAGGGTTTTCACTGAAATTTACTCAAATTTGGTAAATATACTGGGTGTATAATTACCTCTAAACTTTACTACATTTTTCCAATAAAAAAGTTTTTCTCTTTTTGATTGTCAAGTCTGTTTATTTTACCTAATTGTGTATTGATTTCATGTAGCTGTTGGCTCTGTCATACTTACTTCTATAATCAAAAACACAAAGGACTAGACGTATTATTAAAAGCGGTTTATTACTATTTTAAATGAATTTCATCCTTGAACTCGAATATTTGTATTAAAATCCATCGGAACTAATATATATTATTTATTATACAATGATTATGTGTAGGATATTTTTTAAACTGCCATCAAAACACCCCTTAAAAGAAATATAAATATTTATTAGGGGTTAGTATGTCAAAAAGAATGAAATTATGCAATAGAGGAGGTGTAAAGGGGGGAAGGAGAAAGGGAAAATGAGGTGAGAAGGTAGAGATAGAAAGTGTGGTTGAGAGAAGGAAGAAAGTGGGAGTGGGAGTGGGAGTGGGAGGGAAAGAGATGGGTTGAGAGGGGTAGAAATGTTGAGGGAGGAAGAGATATAGAGGAAAAGAGGAGTTGGTAGAGATGGGGAGAGACAACGGGAATAGAGAGGGATACTGGAATGGAGAGTAATGGGTAGAGAAATGGGGAAAGTGAGAAAGTGAGACTGGCGTAGATGTTGAGAGGGGATGAGGACCTAGATGTTAAGAGGAGGAGAAAATGAGAGTGGTGGTAAAGGTAATAAGGGGGGTTAGTGGTCAGTGCTACTGCAGAGACGATCCCTTACCAGAAAAGGCAGGGAAAAGTCAATGTTATATCTTGGCAATCATTATAGACATTTGTCCTAAACACAGAGGCGCAACGGAAATATTTTTATACAATTATTTGATGAAAATATACCATTACTCCTTCTTATCTTTGAAAAGATTCAAGTTCGACTGAGTTTCCAATTTTCTACCAACATGAATTCCATCGCGATTTGTTTCATTTCTATTCTGTGAGCGTTTACATCAACAATACAAAGCGAAGACGTATCTACAATAAATCACCTTCTCTATGTTAATTAACTGCGAAAGAATCACACAACAGCATCCTTCGGCATAACCAGCATGGCATCTTTTTAACAAGCATAGCTTTTGTGCTTTACATCACACACACAATTCCCACAGCCATTGTCTCGTCCCTTATTATCTTCCAAAGAATAGATTCCGACAATGTACAGTTAAATTTTACAGGAATGATGTTTTTTTGCGAAAAACATCAATGAAAGGTGTTTTTTTATAGTAACAATCTGATTAATTAGGTCAGACGAGAGATTGTTATTTGACAGTCGATTAATTTCACCGATCGAACTTCGTCACTAATTAATTACACTGCTAAAGAAAATGACGCTTCTCATATTTTACTGACGCTGTAGTTCCTAATTCCATTATTAATTATTTCTAAGGTTTTATATTTGATATTGTTTATTCTCGAAAAAATTACGTTTCCAAACTTATTTATCTAAGAACACGGTTTCCAGTCAGGATTACAATGAATTAATATCTTGATAGGTTCTCCAACTCGATCTCTGTGAGTCTCATAAGCTTTAATTGAATGTTCCAGAGGATAACGATGGGTTACAATATCTTTGATGTCAACCCTTTTAGATCTAAGCAATTCAACGGCATCTGGATAATCGTTGACGTATCTAAAGGATCCTATTATTGTTATTTCCTTGACTAGGGATGCTATAAACGGCATGGATATTTCGTCTGCTCCCATACCTGAAAAAATGTGCTCTTTATGTGCCCTCAATGGTGTTGAACACAAAAACATCTGCGCAGCTTCTTCATGTACCTTCAATAGTATTGGATAGAGGATAAATCTTGGAATACATACATACCTAGCAAAACAACAATGCCTCCAGATCTAGTTACATGCAATCCCATTCTAGCGCACGATACTGTTCCGGCACACTCGAAAGTGGAATGAGGCTCTTCCTGTAAAATTTCCAAAACCTTATAAGATACTTCCATTTCTTCCATACCTTTGGTATTGAGTATATAATCAGCAGCAGAAATTTGTTTCGCCATGGCTAATCTATAATCTGCAATGTCTGATATTAGCACTTTGCATGCTCCGAAGGCTTTTGCAACTGCAGCTGTACATAAACCAATTGGACCAGCTCCTAAAAGGATGTGATATGATGAGGAGGTTTCCAGATTTATTGTGGTTCCCTGAATATAAATAACATTCTATTTTTATCCAGCCAATCACCAATAAACAACGAGACTGTATCGGAGGAAGTCGTACTGGCATAGGAGGGTTCTGGTCCCATTTCATCAGCCAGTGCTCGGATATGAAGATGTAACACTACCTTGTACGAAACAAATGGATCCTAGCTTGGTGTTTGCCAATTTGTTCGCATGTACTGCAACTGCCAGAGGCTCACATAGAGCTCCTTCTTCTAAGCTAACACCACATGGAAGTTTGTGACAAAAATCGGCGTCTATACAAAAATATCGACACAAGTTTCCGTCGTAAGGAGGAGTGGCACAAAATTGCATGTCAGAACAAATGTTGTACCTGAAAAAATATCTTTTAGTAATAATTAGAATCTGTCAGACTAAGGTCAATGTATTTAAAGAAAAGTGATATCACAGAAATCTAGAAAGAAGAACTTTTCATCTGGATCTCATTTCTGGAAACTAGAATTGTGCATACCTTAGCTTTTTTTTAATAGACCTACTTACAAGTCTTTGAATACCGGAGTATACGACGTCATCTGTGTTTGGAAGAGGACCAAAAGCTGGATCTTTTCAAAATGAATCTGTAAAATATTTCTTATCACCTGAATTATACTTACTTTCCAGTTTTACAATATTCACATGTACGACATGGAATACCAGCTTCTATAGCAACTTTATCTCCTTTTTGTAGATTTGTAATGTTAGATCCGCATTTTATGACAGACCCGGAGCCTTCATGGCCGAGAACCATCGGTTTTTTCAATACGAACGGACCAATTTGTCCGTGTGTCCAATAATGAACATCGGATCCACAAATACCTGTTGCAAAATGTTAAAACAAGTACAAATAATGAACTAACAAAAGTGATACTTACCCACAACTTCCATTTGCAAAAGCACCTGGTTACTGTTTGGTTTCGGTATTGGTCTATCTTCCATTTTTATTTCGTTTACCTTGGTAAGAACGACAGATAAATTACCCCCTTTCTGATTCCCATCTTTTTTGTTGCAATTTTTCGATTTGTATCTTTTGACAATTTCATTAGAACTTGTATTTACCTTGAATTTTGTGACGCGAAAAAAACGTAATAATGACATTTTAAATTTTGATGATAATGTTTGGCATTTTCATTTTATGGTCTTGTAGACATTCAGGCACAGTCTGTCAACTAAGACGTCAAGGATTTTTCAGATCACAGAATAACCTAGTACGCGTTCATCCCTACGTAGCGCTACCGGAGCAATCAGCAATTTCCTGCTGAACGCATGTTTTTCTGAATGCAGTGAATTATTTTGCAAAAAGTTGAGATAGTCCTGTCCTGTTAGCTGTCAAGTCCAGTATCCCCAATTAAAGTAGTAAATTTTCTCTGGATTATAAAAAAGTTTTTTGGTCGTTAACAACTTCTTTCAAAGCTTTTACGGTGGATTTTATGAGGTCCTAAAAGTAAACTCAGCATTGGGAGCCTGGGTTTAATTGAATCTTAAAAAATCACTATTTTAAAAGAAACTGTTTCAAATTAATTCCACTTTAGTAAAAAAAATATATGAAAATTCTAAATTGATAATTATTTTGATAATTAAAATATCATCGTCATTCTGAATTAGAAGCAGTTAATTTCATTTAAAATAGCAATATGAGTAGGTAGATTCCACAAAAAAAAATATTTAATTACTAATTTTTATTGTTTTTCAGTTTTATAAAATAATTTATTAATGAATTAAAAGACAGCAAACATGGTTGGTCTGGCATTCTTTTTTTCCTATAGTCAAAGATTGTGGACAATCAGATTTTGGAAAACAGGCGTTGTGTGATTCAGCGCAGGTCATATTTTGATATAGTGAACCTAAAAAATTTAAAATAATCGTTGGTTAGAAGAAGCTACGTGAAGTTTGCCAACTGTCTTGCGCAGAAACCAAAATCAGTCTTGTTTATCTATGTCGCCGTTCCATGCCATTGGCGATGTTTCATGCTAAAAGCCATTTTATTATTGACATTAGAGGTTTTGTTTGAAGCAATTGAATATTTTTAATGTTTGAATTTTTCTCAAGTTCCTATACAAGAACGTAATTGTCTTAATTTTCGACCGATTTTAAAAAATTAAAAGTGCTTTCACTACTATTTGAATTTCAAAGGTAATAATTTATTTATAAAAAGTTATAGTTACTATGGGCGTACAGTTACAATTTTACAAGGGATCTATTCGTTTGTACTTTCTATGTCATTGCCGAGCTTTAAAAATTTAAAAAAAGGATTCAGTAACATGAATTTCCAACTAAATTTTGCAAGGGGTGAAACGATGGAGTTTTGTTTGATCACAATTGCCGTCCTACGAATAAATATTCGATTCGACGTTTCGTGTCTTCACGAAACTATAATCAATTTCATTTAAATATGGTAGTAGGTAAATTTTTCAAATTAATGAAAACAATTTTTAAATACTGTCCTGTCGTAGTTCTGTTCAAACTAGTTTTGATTTCGTCAAATTATTGTTACTTTCCTTATCCATTTTTTATTTAAAAAATTCTATTCTTTATAAATTAAAAGCAATAGGCATTTCTAGTGTTTCCTGTATAACTCGAGAATAGAGAGAGTTGATCTTTTTCGCAAACATAATCTCTATAATATTTATTTTTCTGTCTTCCATATATACAGTGAGGAAACCACTTATGGAATAAAATTCTTTATATCATTATTCTAGAAAATTATAAAAAATGCCGAGACTTTTGAATTGAGTTATGCGTTATGTAAACATAAATTTAAATGTACAGGGTACACCCTGTATATTTGCATATTTTTAAAATCCCCTTAATGAACCGATTTCAACAAACTAAATAATGTATGGTCAACTATGAATTATACAGGATGAAATTTTTATTTTTACACTTATTAAACACATACATAAAACACCTGATGTATTTGATTTTAATACATTAAAATAAATGCTCAAAATGTTCTCCGCCTAGTTGTTGGCAATAGCACAGTCTCCTATAGAACTCCTCCTTAACTTTGTTCAAAGTTTGAGGGGAAATATTCCGTATTTCTGTAGTTATCCTGTCTTTGAGGTCTACAATGCTAGTTGGTTGTGTTGCATATACTTTGTTCTTGAGATAACCCCAGAGAAAAAAATCTAACGGCGTAAGGTCTGGCGATCTAGCTGGCCACTCAATAGTACCTCTTCGTCCAATCCATTTATTGGGGAAGATTTCATCTAAATAAGTTCTTACCATTAAAGCATAATGGGGTGTTGCCCCGTCTTGCTGGAACCAAACATTTTTATTCGGTAAGCTAGGATCTATTGCGTTGGGATATAAGTTTGCCAACGCAGGAATAACTTCATTTCTAAGCATATTTAAATATTTTTCAGCTGTCAAATTTCCATCTATAAATATAGTACCAATAATATGGTCGCCTATGATACCGGCTCAAACGTTCACCTTTTGAGGGTACTGAGTATGTGTCTCACGCATCCAATAAGGATTCTCTGCTGACCAATATCTACAGTTCTGTCGGTTTACCTCTCTATTCAATGTGAATGTTGATTCGTCAGAATGTTGAATCTTTCGCAGAAATCCATTCTACGATCTGGATCGTCTTCTGTTAACTCCTGCACAAAAGTTAATTTGTAGGGATGAAGTTTTTCTTTATGAAGACATCTTATAACAGTTGTATGACTAACATTATTTTCACGGGCAATTTGACGTGTACTTGAAGTTGGATTCTCTTCGACACTTAACAAAATATCCACTTTCACATCATCTTCAACGAAGTGTGGTTTTCTTTTCAATGGTTTGACATGTCCAAGTTCTCTGAATTGTGCATGAATTTTAGACACAGTACTTTGTGAAATATTAGGCAATTCGGGATACCTGTGATTAAATAAGTTTGCCACTTCAACTTGACTTCTGCAGTTATCCCCGTACCCGATCATCATTAAAATCTCAATTCGGTGAGTCTCAGTTAAATATTTCATTGTTATGTCGACAAGGAAAGAGTGTTTGACAAAGATTTTACTTTTCCAGTATAAACTGTCAACACATCAACAACTGACAGAATAGAAAACAATCCACATTATTTACCGATTTTGTCTAATTATTGGCGTTTTTAGCCAATTTTTAGGTATGTATGATAAAATTCATGGGCGTAGCAGGTTTTGTTTAATAAACAAATACGTCTAATAATTAGTTAGTTTAGATTTTTGATAAATCTATATTTAGCTAATTTAAAAAAGTACCAATATTTCATTATTTAGTTTGATGGAATAGGTTCATTAAGAGGATTTCTAAAATATGCAAATATACAGGGTGTTTTATTAAAAAAAACAACACCGACTATGGCATACTTGCGTGAATCACCCTGTACATTTAAATTTATGTTTACATAACGCACAACTCAATTCAAAAGTTGACGTGTCTCGGCATTTTTTATAATTTTCTAAAACAATGACGTAAAGAATTTTATTCCATAAGTGGTTTCCACACTGTATGATACCATACCATACAAAACAAGAAGCAACCTTTATACAGGGTGCGGCATTGGTATGGTAGAGTTTCTAGAAGTATTTTAGTTTTAATTTTGTAAAAAAAGGTATAAAATATAACTCACCAACATTATTAGGTGCAGCATAAGTACTAGAAAGTACTAAGCATAACAAAAATATAGTAACACCGATCCTCATGATAATGTCTTCAAAACACTAAAGCTAGAAATTGAAATCCAAATATTTATATACTGTAAACAGTAAAATATTTTCATAAAAATTCACTTTACTAACACTTTTAGATATAAATATGCTGTGTTAATGAAGGTAATTTACGGGTAATCACACTGCGATAATGTCTTTTTAAAAACGACGCACTCAATAATATTTCGTAGATAAGAAAATCTATAATTAGGTATAAATATCTTGTAGGTCTTTAGGTCAATATTAACATCAACTATTAATATTGTTTCCTATTAAAATATTCGTAGCGACATAGAAACCCGTTTACCCACAATATTATTCTTGTTATATTTAGGCAGGGACGTACCTACTAGGAATAATTTTGCAAAAAAAATTCAAGTAAAAGATCGATTCAAATTTTAAGGTATTCTGTTTGAAGATAGGCTATAAGATCTAAGTGAACACAATGTTTAGAGAAATGGTCTTTACATATTAAATAAAAGGATATATGATAAAAATACAAAAACAGATATTTGTGAATTTGATCCTTTTTAAAATAATTTTAAATAGTCCGCCACTGGCGATCTCTTCTACAGCAGCTATTGGCCATATGATTTATTGCGATTGGCCCTTTAATTTTATGATTGCCGGCAAAAGCGAAAACGATATACTTTCAGATAAACTATACCGGCCTTATTTCAAAAATAATTAACAACAAATTTTATAAGAATAATAATTTTTTTAAACGTTGAGGATTTCAGAGAAAAAAAAATATACATTTTTAACAAATTTTTTAATCTCATAACTTCACAAAAATAAATTGATAGATATGGTAAGTTTTTTAATTTGGGTGTTGACAGCAACGTCCGATTCTACACGTATATTCATTATAAAAGTAGCAGTCCTTCTCGTCCTTTATTCCAAAAACACAAGTGAACGGACAATCTCCTGAAATAAAAAAAAATTAATTTTAATGCAACGAAAACTTTCTAGGAGTCCAACTAAGAACTGTAGTATAAAAATATTTATAATTACCATTAAATTCATCGAAATTTACAGGAGGGTTCACTAGAAATAAAAACATTTTAATATTTAATACTTTTTATAAAAGTCGGGTAACAACTTTTATTAAAATAAAAAATAATATTAAAAATGTTATTTATTAAAATTAAGTTTCTTACCGTCGTAACCTTCCGGTAAAGATTCTGCTAAAACAAATCAGAAAAAATTAAACTGGACCACAATTTATAACAATTTTTTTTAAATCTTATTAAAATACTTTCTGTATATAAAAAGGAATATTTCTTACCATCGGGATATTGGGCTCGACTGGAAAGTCCTGGAAAAAAGAACTTATAAATTTATTGAAATACGGGGTGTTAAAATAATTCTGTTACCTCCCATTTGTTGGATGACTAAAACCATGAGTACACCTAGTAAGAGCTTCATTGTTGATAGCGTTTATTTTTTATTTATTTAACGCTATTAATGTTTGTTTATATGTAAAAAAACAATGGAAATATAAAATATATTGTTTATTTGTAATAAAAACGATTTCAATACTTCTATTATAATTTGATTTTTTTATGTAACATTTATAGGGACATAACATTTTAACTTTCTTGTCTGTTATCTCAAAACACTATCTATTAATGGGTTAGAGGTAGTCAGAGGTACGAAAAAATGAAAATTTTCAGTATTTTTTTTGCGGTGACAATCATAAGTCCTATAACTATAGTACGAGGATCTGTAAAGACCTGGATCAGAGAACAACTAAAATTTCTGGGTATACGTCCCAAGGCAAATGCATGGGAAAACCTTTATAAAAGAACCATGCCTGAAACGAACAGCGGAACTGCTAACACTGAGAAATCAGCTGAGAATCATAACAGGTTTCAAAAGACAGTTATTATTTGGCCGCAAGGAAACGCCGAATTATGTAGCAAACACCCAGCTAAGAACTTGTACAAACTGGTGAAGATATACTTGATGTTTGTTGTTTATTGTAATCTAAGAAATCAAAATAATTGATATACAGGGTGCGACATATACTAGAAAGATCTGAAGAGCTAAAGGCGACTGTAAAGTGTATGGGGGGCTTCTAAGACTGAACTATTAGAAGACAGTATTGCCATCTTTCTTCTACTTTAAATTTCTTCGAAAAAATATACAGAATGTCCAATAAAAAAATTATGACAACATATACGTTAAATAGTTTTTTCTAATAAAAGGTTTATCTGCCGAACCCTGTAAACTAGTATAACATTTATAAATTCAAAGAGATATTTTGTTGTAGAATGTGATCAGCTTTATAAATAGTGATAATATTTATATTAAAATTTATATATTTATTTTTTTAAAGGTGAGCCAAAGACTTCTTATATCTCTTAATTATTTATTGTACTTTATGCGATTCATAATTTTTTTAGACAATGAGGAATTCAGAGGAAAAAAATTAAACAAAAGCATACATTTAACGAATTTTTAAATCTCATAACTTTCCAAAATTAATTTGCTAGATATGGTTTGTTTAATTTGAACGTTGACAGCAACGTCCGAATTTACACGTATATTGATCATGAAAGAAGCAGTACTTCTCCCATTTTCCAAAAACGCACATGAACGGACAATGTCCTGAAATAAAAAATAAATTAATTTCAATCCAACTGAGAACTGTTGTATAAAAATATTCATGCTTACCATTAGAATCGAAATTTACAGCACGTTTCACTAGGAAATCTAGAAATAAAAACATTTTAATATTTAATACTTTCATATAAATGAGTTGTTTGAATTTATAAAATAATATGGAAATGTGGAAAATAAATTTTAATGAAAACCACTTAATGTGGTCAATTTTCAATTTAATAAAATAGAAAATAATATTGAAAATGTTATTTATTAAAATTAAGTTTCTTACCGGTATTCTCCAATAGAGGTGTTTCTTCGTCAGGATCTGCTAAAACAAATCACAAAAAATCAAACTGGATCACACTTTATAACAATTTTTTTTAAATCTCATTAAAATACCGTAGGACATTCTGTATATAAAAAGAAATATTTCTTACCGGGATCTTGGGCTCGTATAGAAAGTCCTGAAAAAAAGAACTTATTAAATTATTTAAATACGGGGTGTTAAAATAATTCTGTTACCTCCCATTTGTTGGATGACTAAAACCATGAGTACACCTAGTAAGAGCTTCATTATTAATGGAGTTGATAGCGTCTATTTTTTATTTATTTAAAACTATTTATGTTTTTTTATATATAGAAAAACAATGGAAATATAAAATATATTGTTTATTTGTAATAAACAACGATTTCGATACTTATCAACTTGAATTTGAATGTAGGCATGGGAGGGCGGGCAAATTGGCCCATAACTTGAATGAAAATGAATGTTTTTTTCGTGAAAAAACTGGCCAAACTTTATTTTTCCTGATTATTTGACCGCCATTATCAATCCGTTCATATTTTTTAAATTAAGCGTAGTTTTACCGAAACCTTTTGGATAATGAGACTTTGATAGGTGGTGAATGTATTCCGAAAGAATAAATAAATAATTTTTGTGTATTTTTATAAACAACATGTTTTTCTTGGGACGTTTTTTTTTTTATTTCCGGAGTTTTCTCAAAATTCTCGGGTCTACCGCAAATTGATAAACAATGATTGGCAATATCGGTCTTTAATGCACACCATTGGAAAGCTGAAAATGTCCTCTTTTCGATGGTTTTTAAAATTTTTGGCTAAGTTTTTTAGTTTTCCGGAAAATTTTTGCAAGAAATATTGATCCTGGGACAAAAATGATATAGACCATTTTTGTAGGTAATGAACTGTACTTCATTTCTAGCAAAACCCCACTTCTCTAAGTAGCATATCTCGGGAGATATCGGCCAAAAACTGAATTTTCGTGATCATGGGCCATTTTCCAGCCCCTTTCGCAAATCCCGCGGAGGACATATTTTCAGAGAGTAATCTACACATGAATACCTACAAGTTGCAAAAAAAAAGTCTGACAATAATGAGATGAACAGGTTGGTGCCTTTATTTACTGGACTATTAGACCTGTTCCTATTTCAAAACTTTCTGAGCCTTCACCTCTGATCTGTACACTACTAGTTTTGATGAGAGTCATCTTCACAAGATTCACCAATTTTCTTGGGGTCTCGAACTGAACTCGAACTGATAATAATAATATTTTTTATAATAATAAATGTGAAGATATTTTTCACCCGAAATTATTTACTTATTTCAAGCACAGTATCGCTAAAATTAAATAAAAATTAAGAAATTACCACTTTAGAAAATGTATCAAACTTTTGGTATCTAACTATTGTCAGTGTGATGACCATAAAATAAAGCAATGTTGTCAGATATATAACGAAATAACCGAAGTATACTCCGTTTGACGGTTTTGGCAGAAAAAATTCTACGGTCTTGAGGGTGTTCGGGGGGGTTGTGTTGTGGTTCGGCTTATAATCCATTAGTATCATCCAGTGTCGGGTGTGAATTTTGTTTTAAAGAAATATTTAATATAATATCTATTTCTTGGTTGAGTGAGTTTAGTGAATTGTTATAGGTACTTATAGGAAAGTGTAGGTGATCTAGTGTAGAAAGGTATCGTTAATATAATACCTTTTTGATGGTGTAGTGGTTAGGTCGCGTCAGTGAATTGATATTAATATAATATTCATTTGTTCGTAGACGTTAGGGTAAGTTTTATAATATAATTAACTAGAATGGCATTTTGGAGACCATTTGAAGCAACAGTCCAAGATGGGATTAAAAATATGGGTCATCACATTAACTTTGGAAGAACTTTAACAAAATTTTTTTGAGGCAGTGTATTTAACGTAGGCGCTAGGTATATTTTATTTTCTCACAGTGCTCTGGCGTGCACTTTATTTTAATAAAAATCTTGCTGCTGAATATATAACATTAAAATACCAAATTATTAATAATATAGTGTCTTCAGATACGGTAGAGTAGGTTGGTTGCTTTACGTGCAATAATTTGAAATTTTGAAATCTGTCAGCTTTAGCCGGCAGCCCCCACGTGTAGTATTCGAATTTTACTCAATATCAGCCTGAAGGGTGAATGTTGAAGTAAGTACATACACGTTTCATATTGTTTTGATGTCTAAAAAAAATGTTCCAAAATATGTTAAAAAGTTGCTATTGCTATTAAAAAATTAAGATGAAAAGAGGATAGGATTTAGTTTTTTGTTAATAACTATTATTACTTAAGGAATTTTGAAAAAAAATTGAACTCATTAAAGAAAAGAGTTGTTCGAATTTTTTTATTTAGAAATTTCATTTTATTTTTCCTATCAATATGGATAACAACAAACTAATCCTTGTGCACACTTCAAGTTTTCAAAAACAGTGCAATGCCTCGAATATGGTTCAAGGCAATAGTAAGGACATTCTCCTGAAATAAATAAAAGTATATAAAAAATTTAATCCAATGATATCTCCGAAAATCTTTTTTTTTCACTTACCACCAGGCATGGGAGTTACAGGAAGAGGTACGATTCCTAAATCTGAAACATAAAACAGTTTGTTATACTTTATTTCAACAAATACATAGAGTCTTGGAATGCAATAATCCTCTAACTAACAGGTGTTTATCGGATTTTACAGAGTTGTACTCAAAATTGACAAAATAATTTACAATAATTTAATAGTAACTTACGTACAATTGAAAAATAAATAATTTTAAAGGCCATAGTTTTTAAGTTTATAAAAGAAAACACTCGACAGCGCCGAATTAACCATATGGCAAAATGGGCAAATGCACCGGGGCCCTCGCTCATACAGAAAAAATACATAAATATAATTTTAATTTTTCCTGGTAATTTGGACGGTGATTTTGTTGAAGAGATTGTACATTTCCAGGATTTTGTAAAAGTTCTCAAACTAGAGAATAACTGTCCCTGAGAATATTGGAAATGAATCAAAAATCGTTCTTCTACATTTCCCAATATAATTTTTTATTTACGGGGTTGGGATAAAGTATGGAACCAAGTAAATCTTTTAAACGAAAAGAACGATATTTATGAAAATTTGCAGGTAAGTGCAATGGAACAAAATGCATCTGATGTACGTTTTTTTGTTAATAATATACTTCCGGTTTAACCGGAAATGCCATCAACTTGTTTAATTTAAATGGGACACCCTATATATTTTTACAGATTTTGAAAGAGCTTGTTATTTTGAATTCATACATACCTTCGGTGTCGTGTTTTTAATAGTTGACAGTTATTCTCGTCAAATTGCTAGGAAACAGTTTAGAATTTGAACAACACAAATTTACCCAATATAAATACAAACCTCGAGTGTAATTCGGCAGGAGAGAAATTTCGAAACATATCAATGCAAACTTTATTTATGAAACATTAAAAATAAACACATTTTTATTTTAATGTACAATTATTAAAAACGCAGTTATTGAAATTCATACTAGGAACAGTGATATCGCTGCGGGTGCCACAGCTAATCGTTTCTGTAGTAGATGTTGAAGTTTTTTCATTTTCCAAACGAATTGATTGAATAATGCTTGAATGATACTCTTTGTCAACTTGTAAGTATGGTTTTATTGATGATGAATTGCTATGTCCTGTTATTTTTATTAGAGCTTGTTCTTCAATTCCGCTTTTACTTAATTCGCTAACTGCTGCCGCTCGATTTGAGTGATTTGTAATTTTGACACGTTTGACATCTAAACCAATGCGTTGTGCTGAGCGTTTAGTCCATTTGGAAATTTCAATAATTCCAATCGGCAAATTCTTGTACCAACCTTTAGAATTTTTCTTTTTCCAAAAGGGATTTGGTGTAAGAAATACTCTGTCCGAAGTTATAAAAGTGTTTCGTTTTTCCATTAACTTTTTGAATAAATGTATTGGGCAAATATCTTCGTCGAAAATATTAAGCGTGATCCATTTGCTGTCACATAATTTATTGTTGCCGCCTTGTCTCGTTTTCGAAAATAGAGGATTATACTCGATACGTCCAGTTTCTTTTCCATTATTTTCAATTTCAGATACGAAATAAGTGGTTTTGCAGTAAGCTGCTTCTCCTCCGCGCCAAGCTAGTTCAAACGCCAAAATGTGATATAATTTCTTTTGAAGTCCTTCCGGTTCATTTTCATTATATAATCTGGCCATTGCAAATACTTCAGATTTATTAAGAGCTGATGCACAACATTTTTTCTTTTTGGGTTGTGCTTGTAGGATTTTACGTTTAGCATTACGTGCAGCTCGTGATGAATTAAACTGAACATCGGTGAAAGGGTTGAATACAATATTAAATTCGTTATAATATTTACTTTGTAGCATTTTAGCGGTGGTGTTCCAAATTGTTTTAACTACCGCTTCTTTGTAGTCTTCTCCGTTACTTTTTCGCATATTAAATGCCCAATCTTGCAATATTACATTCAATTTCTCGATGGAAGTATCTGGCTCAAATGTGTATCTTTTTGCATCGCAAAACGTAGAAAATTGTCGCCAGATTGATGATTGCGTCGCAACTGTATTAGTAGGCACACAGGTATTAACAATTTGACTGATTTCGGCGTTCGTAGACACACCGAATCGACTCATTGTTAGTTCTTGAAAATTCAATAAGTTATTCTGGTAATCAACACCGCGATAATTGATGAACAAATGAATAAGTGAAAAAACCACTAGTGTATTTGTCGCTGTAAAAGTTACACCTAACTTTTGCCGCTGTCAAAGTGACAATTGCACTGTGGCATATGCGATTTTGTATACATGAATTAAATTGTCAAAATAATAGATTTTCAAACTGTTACTATTAAATAATCAATTTTGAGTACAGCATTGTAATAAAAACACCTGTTAGTTTGGGGACGTGCGTCATCCTACAAGGGTGCATTTTTTCACTAATGAGTTCCGTAAAAACCTGCCATATCCGGACATTGATGCGGAATATAATCCGGACATTGATGCGGAATATATTCAACGTCATTAAAAAGTTTATATTTTCGTCTGCTTATACATTGATGACCTCAACAATTGTCCTGCTTTATACTTCGCCATACCGATTATAAAATTTCTTGAAACATTTTATTTGGGATAAAAAATATCTTACCATCGAACAGACCAGCTAGTTTTCCATCTTCTGGCACAGAAGTACCTAAAAAAATTTTTTTTATAAACAGAAAAACTCAATTTACATTTAAATTTCCTTTTGTTTGAATTACATTGTTCAACATTCCACGTATAAATTGATTCCATCCCACTAAGTGTGATTCTAGAACTTTCCAGACCCAAAATCCCTTAACTTTTGCGTGGGAGTAACCCTAATTTGTTGAATACCAGATGTCCTACAATTCACACTTCAAATCCCTTAAGGCTTTCAATATTTTATTACCATCTGTCTAGCTGGTAAAGAAGATTAATGAATATGCAGGTGAAAATGATTCTGTATTTTGTACCGTGCCTCATTTTGTAGAAGATTTTAAATATTAACAATAAATAAACTCACTTGAAATAGTTTGTAAAGCGGCCACCATAACCAATACAACTATTAAAAATTTCATTTTAAAAAGAAAACGTAAATTTTTATTAAATATGAACAATAAAACAATTTCCATGTTTTTAAAATAAAAATAACAATGGGATAATAAATTTGATTGTAAAAATTATAGTTATCCTTAATACAGAGTGGAACCAAAAAATATTTCTGATAAAAAATATACAGGGTGTTTCATTAAAAATAAATTGTATCTACTATGATAGACTTACGTCGATCACTGTGTATATTTAAATTTTTGTTCGGATAACGTACAATTGAATTCAATTGTTGATATGTCCAAGTGTTTTTCAAAATTTTATAAATTAAGTATACAAGTAATTGTATTCCAACCTGTATAAAGGATGTCTTCCCTAGAACTACAAATTGAACACTGTAGAAAATTATATGCCAGTGATTTTCGAACTACTTTATCTTCTCGCCCAAAGATGACGCGGACTGTACGAATATCGATCGAGTTTGGTAACAAATTTTGTTTTCGAACAGAAGATGGCGGTGTATTTACTATTAATTTCACAAAAAACAATTTTATTATTTTCCTTATAAAGCTGAAAAAAATATGATTCAATTTCTATAAATTCGATTGGCCCAAGTTGAATTGAAATTTAAAAAAAAAAAAATTTTTGGAGGTGCCGGGCATCGATCCCGGTACCTCTCGCATGCTAAGCGAGCGCTCTACCATCTGAGCTACACCCCCAGTGATAACAATTGTGTAAAATATGGATATAAGCCAAAAGTGAATAAACTTTTGTCACAAGTTTGATAAAGAAAAGAAGAGATTTAGAATTAATTTCAGAATTCTTTAAAAATAGTAATGCCGATGAAAACAGACACCGCGAGAATTAACAAAGTAGGACACTGCAAGCAGTTTATTACATTTGATCTGTGTCAGCAAACTTATATAGTTTATATGTATACAGTGGCGTAGCTACCGGTGTGGCAATGCCAACCTTCTCATGGAGAAAAGCTGAAATAATGGAATGGCTACAAAATAAATATATCATTTATTCACAGCGTTAGCACGTCTCTATGAGATTGCTAAACAATATAAGTTAAAATATAAAAAATATGTGATAGTTGAAGTTGCAAAAAAACGTACGTCATTGTTATACGGCTCCCCCTTTTCCACTGCGAGTAAAACCCAATATTTTTTGGGCAGAAACTAAACGGTTCGTTGTGAGAAACAATATTACGTATTACAAATTTGATGATGTAAAGGAATTACTATTGAGTGCCAGGGGCGCATATACGGGGGGTAATGGGGGTAATTACCCCCCCCCCCCAGGAATAAAGATTAACTGCAGTGAGTTTTTGTTCGATCCGGCAGGAGAGCTTTCTTACTTTCGTCGACTGAGCGCCACTAGCTACAAGGACTCAGCGCCAGGCTGTGTAGTGTGTTTATAGAGTGTGTATAGGGGAAATTGTGTTGATACATCACACAAAAGTTTTACTTCACCGGTATTTTTATAAAGTTAATACTAATCTAACTGCATGTACCCTAACAATTAAATAATTTCGGAGGTCGTGAATGTATCACCAATCGGGAGTCATGGGCTTCAGGAAGCGGAAGCAGGTCCGAGTATGAGTATAAACAAACCACCGAAACTAGTGCCGCCACTGGCAGCAGCAGTGATCACAGTATTGCCAATACTACTTTAAATATTTCAATAAGGAAGAAGCCACCTGAAGTTGCAGTCGATGCGCGACCTTGATGTCAAAACCAACGCCATATTTAAAAATTGATATTTTAATGTAAATCAGTAGCGTAACGTTTTTACATTTTGTAGGGTAACACAAAATTAGAAGTATTAGAACCATATAAATAACTGCTAAGTGCAGCAGACTATATGAATATGAATATGAATACCCTAATGTCATATCAGGGCTGATGCAACAGGCTCTGGGAATGGTGGAGATATGGTGTAGGAGGGAATGCCTAAGGGTGAACCCCTCAAAAACCGCGCTTATTCCCTTCACTAAAAAAAGGAAGCTTGAGGGACTAAAACTGCCAAGCCTCTTTAACGTGCAGCTGTGTCTAAGTCAGGAGGTTAAGTATCTGGGTTTAATTCTGGATGCAAAACTAACCTGGAATTCACACCTTCATGATAAAACTAATAAAGGGAAAATGGCCATAATGGCTGCCAAACGGGCGATAGGGAACACTTGGGGACTAAATCCACGGATTGTACACTGGCTGTACACAACAGTGGTAAGACCCATGGTTACCTATGGCGCCTTAGTTTGGTGGCCAAAAACAGATCAGAAGAAAGCTGAATTGGAGCTGTCAAAACTTCAGAGGCTTGCCTGTCTGTGCATAACGGGTTCCATGAGAAGCAGCCCGACTGCGGCAATGGAAGCAATTTTTAATCTTCCGCCTCTTGCTCTGCATGTTAAGGCGGAAGCGAGGATGGCTGCATACAGACTGGAATGTAATGGGAACTGGCATGAAAGAACCAACACCCCCTGTCACTCCAGAATCACAGAAGTTATCACAAACTCACTCCTTAAAATGAGAAGTGACAACATGTTGGCAAGATGCAACGACACCCAACCATACCAAATCCAGCTAAACTGGGACGGGTTGGAAGGAAGCAGTCAGGAAGGAACGTTGATGTGGTACACTGACGGATCAAAGACTGACATTGGAACAGGTGCTGGTGTTCATGGTGCTAGACCCAGGTGCAATTTTCATGCACCGCTGGGGAATCTTGCTTCTGTATTCCAGGCAGAAATCTATGCTATCGATATGTGTTTGCAACTGAATATTGAAAGGGGTTACAGGGGTCAAAAGATCCTAATACTCTCTGATAGTCAGGCAGCACTAAAAGCTTTAGCATGTCCTCAGATCAGATCTAGACTGGTCTGGGATTGTCTACAGAAACTTAAAACCCTGGCTAACCATAATAGAGTTACTCTTAAGTGGGTCCCAGGGCATAAGGGCATTGTAGGATATGAAAAGGCGGACAACCTAGCAAAGCTGGGGTCCGAGACAGCATTCACTGGTCCTGAACCAGTATTTGGGATATCCAAAACTGCTGCACGTGGTTGTATATCTCGGTGGACTCAAACTAAACACCAGTCGTACTGGAGACACGTGCCAAAACAGGAACACAGCAAACTCTTGGTTAAAAAACCCTCGGAGAAGCTGACCAATGATATACTAAACCTTAGCAGGGCCCAAATAAGGATAGTGACGGGTTTACTCACTGGACACTGCACTCTAAGGAAGCACATGCATACAATCGGCATATATAGGGAGGAACCTATTTGTCGGTTGTGCATGGAAGAGGAGGAAACAGCCTCTCACATTATCTTTGATTGTGAAGCACTATCTCACTGGAGATATAGACTCCTAGGACTAGAATTTCCAAGGGAGGATTTCTCCAAGAAGAACCTAGTGAAAAGTCTGCTGAGCCTGATAAGGGCTGCTGGTCTCTTCACATAAACGGCACAACCAAGAGCACAAAAAGCCTTAAGGCTGAGGTGCCGAGGACATCAATCCTTTGACTGGTGTGCTGATCCAATCAATCAATCAATCAATCAGACTATATGAATTATTAGCAGAATTCAATTATTTTTGAAGTAATGTATACTCTTCCATATATTTTACAACAATCTGAATGCCATGAGTAATATATTGGATTATTATACTTTCTTATTTGACTTACCGATGATTTTTTAAAGGAATTTGGATTCCATGTTCAGCTTCAGACTCCATGAAAGTTGCAACGTTTTCAAGAATCTGTCGGCCTTCACTGTGGATAACTTTTCTTTTAACACCAACCAGTTTTGTAGGAGGCATGGTTTTAGATCAAATAAAACACACAGCACTCACAAATAAACTAGCAGAACGTCTTAAAATATTCAAAAATGAAAAATATTCGACAGTAAATGATTGTTTCAAACACAACCTCAAATGTCAACAATTTAATTGCTGTCGGCATGAAACATCGCTTGTAACGCCAATGGCATGGAACGATCGCTCGACAGATTTTGACTTATGCGCAGGTCGGTACGCCAACTTCAGGTGGCTTCTTTCTTATTGAAACGGACTCTACATGGTTATAAAAAATCGAGACACAATCTGTTTAGGTCTACATGTAAAAGCTAATGTTCTTTTTAGAGAAAATTCAATTATATGTATAAATGTAAGACAGGAAAATTACACAGACACAATACTTTTTATCACAAAATTTTTTAAAGTCTTACTTAAATATTGCCTCCATCTAAATAAATTATTATTTTTAAATCCGCGTCTTTGTCATACTCATAATATAAGAAGAAATTCTTAAAATTTCATTGTTAGGATGAAAATTTAATTTTTGTAATGGAACTCCTTTCTCATTTAGTAGATTGAGCGAGCTTTAAACTTATTGTAAACTCCAGGTAACCAACTCTTAAACTCTTTTAAGAAAAAACTAAAAAGCATTTCTTGTCATTTTCTTAATTGGATTTAAATTTGACATTTTTCTTATTAATTCGGATTATACAAAAGAAATTTTTTAGAAAAAGAAAATTATTTACAAAAGCTCTACACAATTATGGACCCTTTCGTCCCATTTAGCAGGCATTAGGGCCATGTTCCTTTTAGTTGTTTTATACAGCAGGTGTGCATTCAAGATTAGTTTTGCATCTAGAATTAGGCCATCCAGCGGCCAGTAAAATAAAAATTTGGTCAAACCACAGCGTATTCTTAAACACTCTATCATTGAATAGACAATACAATACTGGGAAGTCTAAATTGTTTGTCTTAGACGGCCATATTAGGTCACGTGATCTGGATTGCCTAATTATAAGCAGGCACTTGACCTCCTGACTTAGACATATCTGTACGTTGTAGTAGCTTGGTCATTTTAGTCACACAAAGGTTTCTTTTACTAGTAACAGGAATAAGCTTAATTTTTGCAGGAATTACCCTTAGGCATTTCTCCCTACAACCTTTCCCCCCCGTTTCCAGAACTCGTTGCCAAAAAAAACTGTAAAGATTCCCTCAACAGGCTAACGGTCGAGTATTCTATCTTCACAGAACCTGTACGTTCTCTTATTTCCAACTACCAAACTATTAATTTAGTTCAGCTTAAAATATCCCTTTCTATTACCAGATTTACCGCCATGTGACATATGCTTGATATTTCACCCGAAAAAAAACTTAGATAAATATGTCTACCGACAAAATAATGTTTATTTTGAGGAATACTGTATTTCCTGTGGACGTTTTATCCATGTTTCCGTTAGAAGCAATAATTTTAGTTTAATGTTTCCCGTCTTTTCCAACGGTTCATAAAAATTTCGTGACTTTCGTGTTTGAACGTTGAAATTGAGAACTTTCCAGAGCAGAAAGTACAAATGATCAAAAATCGTTAAACAAAACCTATGAAACTTATTTGGAGATAAAATTTCAGAAATGTTCACACATATTTGTTTTACTTGGAAAATTCTTTTCAAAAAACAATATATTCCTTCGATTAGCTGCCGCCAGATAGAGTAGCTTTGTTACAAGCTGTTTTTTTATGAGGTCTTACAGTTTTTCTTCCTCTCTTCAAAAGGCGTCTGCGAATTTTCAGCCTTTTCCAGGATTTATTGATGGTTTAGGGTTCAGTAGTTGTTTCTTTAAGGAAAGCTGTGTTTCTGTTTCTCCCACATTTCCTTTCCGCTGCACTTCAACTTCGAAGCTTATGATCCACAAAACACATTTAATAATTACAATAGATCATCACAGAATGACGTTAATGACAGGCCATATTGTGCTGGAGGGCACAATGTTAGACTTTAATTAACAAATGTATCTAAAATGTGACAGTTTTGTAGTGTTGTTAAGTATGGAATGCGGGGAGAGAGATAAAACGCATCTTTTTTTCGATTACCGAAGCGAGGCTCTACTCAGTTTATCTGAGAACCTACTGACTTCAATACAAGCTAGATTTTTACAAAATACGTTACAGCACATACCAAAACAAACTCCATCTAATCGATTCGGTTGCCCTCCAGTTCAATGTGGCCGACCTATCAAAGTAACGTGTTTAGAAATAGTCTATAAACCGACAAAATTACTCAAAATGTGTCAAGAAACGTCTGTCAGAATTGTCACAGCTATCTTACCAAGATGAAATAATAAAGAAATACCCCCATGTTCACTTTAATTCGCAGAATATTATTTGTCATCTACCACCCACGAAAAGTTGCAGGTTTCAGTCTAGACATGTCTCCCTCTTCTATCTATTCTATCTATTTTTTTTCAGCTTTTGGAATAAAGGTGTCTATAGCCCTTCTCCATGCTTCTGCATCTAGCCCAGTCAATTTTTGCAGTCGTCCAGGAATGTTATGAGTTTATTTTTGTAATTCGCGCACCCAAATCTGTGCATCAGCTCCAAAAACCGAAAATTCAACCAATTACTCTCCATTATCTGTCCATTTGTTCCGTAGTTTATCACTCTCTAGTCCAGAGTCGACTTTCCTTTATCGAGTTGACCTTCCTCAAATAAAAATTTGGCATACCGTTGTCTACCGTGGTCCTATCCTACATTTTACGTTTCCACTGTTTTTTCGTTACCCTCTTTTATAGAGAGGGGATGGTGGCGCTCCGCATGTTGCTGACATTGAGCCACATTCTGCGTTCTCAGTCAGTGCCGGTCTAAATTAAAATCATCACAAAACTACAATTTTTAACTGATTTAACTGAGTTTCTTTATTTGGTGGACGAAAACTTAATTTAATTTTATGAAACAATAATTGACCAAACCTTATTTAAAAACCTAGAGGATTTTTTTTAAGGAGCCGTCCCTTCGCCGCCACCACCACAGCCTTTTGGGCTTATTGTGGATTCTCCTAATGTTCAGCCAATCCGTTCCCTGTATTAGCTCATACAGGTTCTTTACTGCCGAGCTCATTCCTTGATCCGTCTGTATACCAGATCAGTTCATTCGCTCTGCTGAGTGGTGGTGCGTCCTCTTCCTCAAGCTCCACTCGATCTTTAGTGACAGCGCCGCTGTAGGAGTAGTCCTCATTGCTCCTGTAATTCCTATGCATGCAAGTCTTTGGATCTTGCTTAGTTTTAGCATCGCAGATGTTTGTCTAATCTTTGACCAGAGATGCATATTTTATCCTGTAATTAGTACGTTAATCATATGTTGTCGTAGAAAAAATATAGTATGAAACTCGTGTGGAATATTTGAACTTGCTACAAAAATTTACTATTTTATTGGAAAATCTCAGTTGTGAAGAGGTATTGTTTAAATATATCAATTTTTTCAGTTGAGTTTTCACATTGAGCAGCTTCCTCTCTGTCTCTAACCGATCGATCTACTCTAGCTCTACCCCTTACTGCATTCGGGCACTACTGTTTAGTAACCGTGTTCTAGTCTCGCCTCCAAGACCTAACCTATAATTCCGACGTTCGCAGATACCAAACAATGGGTTAACTTTGATTGGTATATGACAACTACATGTTTCGCGCCAAAGTTGTTACTAAAAACTTCTCTCTTTCTCTCGTCTAATTTTCCTCAAGTTGACTTTCACTTACTTTTTTTTTCTGTGAATTTTTTCTGTGTCCTTTTTGGAGTATGTGATGAGTGTCTGTAACTCTAAAATATTTTTAGATATTTCTAAAAATTATTGGAGGTAAACCGTTTCATTCTTCGCTCAAGCTTGCTTTAAAGTATCATTACATAACTGATTTTCTTGCAAATTTATATAAAATTAACTGCTCGATAAAATAATTGTTTTTCAACATTTTTATCCTTAATCATTATAAAAGTAATAAGGATTTAAAAGGTTGTTATGACATTTCTGTCAACCCATTTAGAATAATCAAATCATCAATCATACATTTTTTTAGACTTTTACGTAAGTTTAACTTACATTCGTTTATACAGGGTGGTTCTAAAATCATGTTAACAAAATTATAAAGAGAATATATGAAAAATGTTTTGTTTCCTCAATCCAAATTTTTTATAAATTTTCTATGATGTAAGTAAAAATATGTTCTCGATTTTTAAGGGTGTTTTTCCCCTGATTCTTTCATGCTAGAAGGAGGATAATTTAACAACTCATCTTATTTTTTATCGGTATGATTTTTATGACGTGATATACCAGGGTCCCAGACTAATTTCTCCAGGATATATCTCTTAAACGAATAGAGATTTTCCATTCCTAATAAACTTTAATTTGGCGTAGAAAAAATCATCCCCTAAATATTCATCTTTTAGTTACAACCCCTAACTTCAAACTTTTCAATAGCACCCTGTACATTTTTTTATAATTTTAGATGTGGTCTTCCATCGACCATTCAACAAATTTTCCAAAAATAAAACGGGTTCGTAAATAATCAACAAAATCTCAGTTTAGACGATGGAAGAAAATTATAAAAAAATGTACAGGGTGCTATTAAAAAGTTTGAAGTTAGGGGTTGTAGCTAAGGGATGAATATTTAGGGGATGATTTTTTCTACGCCAAATTAAAGTTTATTAGGAATGGAACAGATCAGTTTTTGTCTATTCGCTTAAGACTGAATAAATTAGTCTGGGACACCCGGTGTATTATAGAAACCTATTTTATGAAATAACAATTTGTTTACTGCTTTTTCCCTATAACTAATAATGTTCGTGCAAAATGAATTAATAATATTATTGGTTATATAGTGTGTCGGTAAAGTGTGGAGTATATTCAAACCAAAAATTTTTTTAAAAAAAGTTGAAACATGTCGCTTTATCTTTTCAAGGTACTGTATTTTACAACAAGTTGTCATTATACACTGGGTGATCCACATTAACAAGCTTACTTTTTTTACTTTAACAATTAAAATTCTTCGGATTCATTTCGTTAAGGGTCGTTAACGCGATTATACGTATATGTGGAGCACCCTGTACAATGGAATATTGATGTACAAGGCATAACCTTGTAAATTAAAATCGGGATTTTCGCAAGTTTGTGTTTTATGAAGTAATAAATTTATTCCCTACTTTATAAACGTACTATTGGTATATAAAGTAACATCTAGAATTCTAGAATTCATTATACGAATTTAGATGTTTTTTATGGTATGAAAAGTTACTTTTATACATTTTTTAATATGAACAAAGACTTAAATTGATAATAAATATAAAAATCACATAGTTTCGATTCTGGAGATTGAGCAGGCCTCCCCGAGCTTTCGAACGATTGTGAGTACGTTGCATTTAAGTTTTGACGGGTAATTTAAATAAAAATAAAAAAAGATTAAAAAGGACAAAGGAAATATATATTCATTTTAATTAAAAACGTCATTTTTCTTCCAAGGACATCAACTATTCTAGCTATTTTCTGTATTCATTATTTTTTTGTTATTTCTTGCGAAATTAAACAACATTTTTTTCAATTTTTTTAAAGAAATTTTTCCCCATCTGACACAAAAAATTCGACAACTACAATTATTCTTGATAACGGTAACTCAAAAGCTACCGAAACGTTGAAATAAAAAAAAGATTATTATTTAATGCCCCGAAAAAAAATGACTTCACTATTCCTTACACCATCATAATTTTCGACAAAACTTGGCAAATTCCACTTATTGACTGACCTACATTTTTCCGTCTCACAAATCTTTAAAACCCTCAAAATAAACAATAGTCTTGAACTACGATCATTTCCCATGAAATAGAGAAAGTTTTACTTAAAATTTATTCTTTAATATTCAATTTGTGAGTGACCCAAATTGAGCGACAGTAAATTTAAACCACTTTGTCACATTACAGAGTTTTCATATGAGTTTTGACAGTAGTCCAGTAAATAAAGGCACCAACCTGTTCATCTCATTATTGTCGGACTTTTTTTTTGCAGCTTGTAGGTATTCATGTGTAGATTACTCTCTGAAAATATGTCCTCCGCGGGATTTGCGGAAGGGGCTGGAAAATGGTCCATGATCCCGAAAATTCAGTTTTTGGCCGATATCTCCCGAAATATGCTACTTAGAGAAGTGGAGTTTTGCTAGAAATGAAGTACAGTTCATTACCTACAAAAATGGTCTACATCATTTTTGTCCCTGGAACAATATTTGTTGCAAAAAAAGACTTGCAAAAATTTTCCGGAAAACTAAAAAACTTAGTCAAAAATTTTAAAAACCATCGAAAAGAGGACATTTTCAGCTTTCCAATGGTGTGCATTAGAGACCGATATTGCCAATCATTGTTTATCAATTTGCGGTAGACCCGAGAATTTTCAGAAAACTCCGGAAATAAAAAAAAACGTCCCAAGAAAAACATGTTTATAAAAATACACAAAAATTATTTATTCATTCTTTCGGAATACATTCACCACCTATCAAAGTCGCATTATCCAAAAGGTTTCGGTAAAACTACGCTTAATTTAAAAAATATGAACGGATTGATAAGGGCGGTCAAATATTCAGGAAAAATAAAGTTTGGCCAGTTTTTTCAATATTCCTGGAAAATAAAAAAAACGAAAAAGTTACACGATGTTATAGGTACAGGTCCCTCCTTTCATATGCACTTTGAATCATGAAAAAATATTCATTTTTACTAAAGTTATGGGATAATTTGCCCGCCCTCCCATGCCTACATTCACGGAGCGTGCTCCCGGAGACGCCGCGCAGTAGCTCGAAATCCAAGGTACGCTTGGGCCCGTTTATCTCAAAAACGGTTAAACTTTTGACAAAAACGAAAAGGATCAATTTTATAGATAATAAACTGCTCTCCATTCCTAGCAAAACCCCACTTCTTTAAGTGCCATATTTCCGGAGATATCGGTGGAAAACTCAATTTTTGGGATTATTTGCCATTTTTCAGCCCCTTCCGCAATTTTCGCGGAGGACATATTTTCAGAGAGTAATCTACCCGTGAATACCTACAAGTTATTCCAAGACAATCTAAATAAAAATTTCGACAGTGTATGCCCTAAAAAATTGAACTAAATTTGTTCGACAAAATTGTGAAAAAACGCTTAAAATATTGAAAATTGTACGCTCATATTTTTGATACAGCTTGTATGGTAGAAGTATATAATAGAAACCTCGGTGGGATATCTGAAAGGAAACAAAGATCAAGGGAGAGCTTAGTAAGGTTATTACAAGGATGTAGTAGATGTAGGGTCTGGGATAATGTAAAGTATAAATCGGTCTATAGGGAAAACTAATGTATGGGATTTGATCAAAATTAACTCATATAGGTAAAATTTTCCCCTCAATCGATTGGTGGTAATTATAACGCTATAACTCGTGAATTGTAAGAGTTACATTTGTTGTGTTTTGTTCCAGAATTTGGGTTTTTCAATCATTTTCCTCTGGCGATTTATAAAATAAGAGATATTTTCAGTTTGTGTCATTGTAAATTTTTTTTCCCATTAGATTCATTTCAATATTAATAGTTTTGTGGTGTAGTGGGTCAGTATGTTTCTGTTTGCAAGGATCTCCAATTTACGAATTTTCAACGTATTTCAAATCACAAAATTCCTTATCCCAAAAAATATCTATTATAAATTTTTTCCAAAAAAACTCTACTCCAGTCTATCATACCAATAGACACTTTGTTCCTTTTCAAATATCAAAATCCAATTCTTTTCTTATTAAACTTTCAATGCGGCTTCTATTGAATATTTAGAACGCTGGTAAAATAACGAACTTTCTATAACTGTAATAAAACCAAGTTTTTTAATTAAGGTTAATTTATTTCTCTTCCATTCCAATTTTAGAAAGTTAGCGCCAAAAATATCTAGCCTTTCATGTGGAAATCGAAGTTCGGAGGTCAACCAAATCAGATAATTCTATAAAAATGAGAATTCCGCTGGCTTTCTTTACCAAAATTAATTTTTTAAATGATAATCCAAATATCAAAAACCACATAAAGTGGGAAAATAATTCACTTGATCCTCCTCTAGCATACGAGGATGTATTGATATCTATAGTTAGCCCAGACCAAAATATTGCGTTACCATAGCAACGAACAATAACTTATTAGAAGTGTCAGTGTGAAGTTTGACGTCAAAAAGGTAAACCAAAGTTACGCAAAAAATTAAAATAAAAAAGATGTCCACCGAAATTGTGAAAATCGAAAAATTGGAGTATCGAGCCATCATCAAGTACTTGTATTTAAAAGGGTTAAGGGGTAAGCAGATTTACGAAGATATGCTTAATACCCTTGGTGATCAATGTCCTTCGTATGCGACCATCAAAAATTGGACTGCAAGCTTCAAAATAGGTAAATTTTCCATTGAACATAATGACCAATCGGGAAGGCCAGTTTCTGTGTCAGTCCCCGAAAATATCGATGCAGTTCATGACATGATTTTATCAGACCGTCGAATTGGGCTAAAACTGAAGCCCTGACTATTTCATACGAACGCGTCCATCATATAGTTCACGTCAATTTGGATATGAGAAAAATTGCTGCAAAATGGATCCCCAAATGTTTGAATGTTGACCAAAAGTGTGCAAGGGTAGAAGCATCGTGTTCGATCTGTGCTCGATTTGAATAGTATGGAGACTTCTTAAACCGAATTGTTACTATAGATGAGACTTGGGAACATTTCTACGATCCAGAAACAAAGCAACAATCGGTGAAATGGCGACACTCTGGTTCTCCAAGACCTAAGAAGTTCCGTGTCCAAAAATCTGCTGGAAAAGTTCTTGCTTCAGTTTCTTGGGATTACCATGGAATAATCATGATTGATTTTTTGGATAAGGGTAGAACAATAACTGGAGATTACTATTCGACATTACTGACCACTCTACGGGAAAAAATTAAAGAGAAAAGACGCGGAAAGCTATCCAAAGGTATTTTGTTTTTGCAGGACAACGCCCCTGCACACAAATCTCTTGTTGCCATGCAAAAAATTCGTGATTTAGGGTTTGAATTACTAGAACACCCCCCTTATTCATCAGATTTGGCTCCGTCCGACTATCATCTCTCTCCTCAACTGAAAAAAAGTTTAAAAGGTCGTAAATTTTCTTCCAACGAGGAGGTAATAAAAGCTGTGGAGGTCTGGTTTGCAGAACAAGAAGAAACATTTTTTTTGAAAGGTCTAGAGACGTTGTAGAGGTTCACTGTAATAAATGTATCCAATCAAGAGGAGAATACGTTGGGTAATAAAATATTTTGACATTGAAATTTTGTTTGGTTCTATAGTAGGCTAAGAATTTTTCAATATATCCTCGTATGTAGAGTCATTGAAATACTGAAATATTCCATTTGCTCTTTCCACTTTGTAGCATATACAGAGCATCTCAATGAAAACTATCCATCCCACATAATTCTGAAAAAACACGTCCAAAATCATATAAAGGGGGACTTTTTGCGTATATGTCGTTCACTCATCAATTCACAAAACTGTAGACGCCGGCCGATCGAAATCGTCTTCATGTAGCTCTTGGATTTATTTAATTTTGTAAGGATGGAAAAATAAGAATGAACTGAGGGGTCAAAGGTTCCAGTTCCTAGAGGATGTAGTCAACGCTTTCAAAAACTTTATTTTGAGTGTATCAAACAACACAGTTTCCAGAATTGGTTCCATGGGATGCAAAAATGCATTTCACGTTGTGGAAAATACTTTGAAAGTTATCTTCTGTTCTATATGCAAAATAAAAAAGATAACCATCCTACCATATAATAAATAACGCAAATCTACATTATAAGCAAATATTGGAATCATTGTATTACACCCAAGATGCGCATTAAAGTTTGGAGACAAGAGAGTCTCTCTACCAAGTTTACTTTGCAAACTAATTTCACATACATAGTTGGAACATAATAGTCAGTTTGGATTTAACTACTTTTCAAAAAAAAACAGTTTTTATTCAATAAATGAATATAAAAATATTTCATACGATCCATACTGAATCCAAGGTTGATTTTGGGGTCCACATTTCTTAAGAAAAGATACGTTTAACGTTTAACGAAAAAGTCTTCAAGTTTATGGAGTTATTACCCATTGAATGTTTGTTAATTAATAAAAATGTTGATATAAGTAACCTGATCGATTTTTTAAAGTGAAATTCCGTTAAAATGACTATCAAAAAGTTATTTATTATTTTGAAAAATATTAACTTACCCTCGTATAGCGAAAAGCTATATCGTGTTTATGAACCATTTTTCAGTTTCAACAGTGAATAAAAATGACAAACTTCTAATACTGCACACTACGATAATTTTTTACTTTACATTATCCTTCCTGAATAATTCAACAGGAATGTTTCACAAAATGGATTTAGTAGCGTGTTGGGCTTATATATTTACACTGAAACTCAAGTTGTTACCAAATATGTAAATAAACTTTCGAAATTCCCCAAGGTTAAGCCAAATTGTCTTATTTAAAAATATGGCGAGCACGCGCTTGAGCGCATCCGCCATTTTATATGATCTACGCCTTCGCCGATATTTTAAATTCCATAGTAGATAATATTTTTTTAGTTAACTATCTTTGATTTGAAATTCCTGTTATAAACTCACTAAGCACATTCAGCTCGACGGTCGCATATTCAATTAGACCTGTTACGATTTTCAATAAATTTTTTCATTCTCTCGCCTCAAATATTTTGCTGATGCTTCAGGTAGTTTTGTGGAATTCGACCCTAGCCAAAAATTCCTGCTGTACTATGCTAATATGTTCCCGTGGTAACGTTAAATCAAAAACTTTTCTAACAATCCCCAGTTAGACTGAAATAAGATCCCGGTAGCATTTGTGAGATCTCGAAATTTTCTCAAACGCATTAAAGATGGTATTGATTTTGTAGTAATCGATCTTGTGAACTAAAATACCTTTTAACACTTTTACGAACATACAGGATCGTCAAGAGAAAGTAAAAATGAATTATTGTTATTTTAAGGATCTTTAGAAACGGTTTTTAATGTTAAAATAGGACACAGGACCAAAAAAAATTATTTGACAATTTAATTCATGTATACAAAATCGCATATGCCACAGTGCAATTGTCACTTTGACAGCGGCAAAAGTTAGCTTTAACTTTTACAGCGACAAATACACTAGTGGTTTTTTCACTTATTCATTTGTTTTCATCAATTATCGCGGTCTTGGTTACCAGAATAAATAGTTTGGCATGTTTGTCAACAACTTATTGAATTTTCAAGAACTAACAATGAGTCGATTCGGTGTGTCTACGAACGCCGAAATTAGTCAAATTGTTAATACCTGTGTGCCAATAATACAGTTGCGACGCAATCATCAATCTGGCGACAATTTTCTACGTTTTGCAATGCAAAAAGATACACATTTGAGCCAGATACTTCCATCGAGAAATTTAATGTAATATTGCAAGATTGGGCATTGAATATGCGAAAAAGTAACGAAGAAGACTACAAAGAAGCGGTAGTTAAAACAATTTGGAACACCACCGCTAAAATGCTACAAAGTAAATATTATAACGAATTAAATATTGTATTCAACCCTTTCACCGATGTTCAGTTTAATTCATCACTAGCTGCACGTAATGCTAAACGTAAAATCCTACAAGCACAACCCAAAAAGAAAAAATGTAGTGCATCAGCTCTTAATAAATCTGAAGTATTTGCAATGGCCAGATTATATAACGAAAATGAACCGGAAGGACTTCAAAAGAAATTATATCACATTTTGGCGTTTGAACTAGCTTGGCGCGGAGGAGAAGCAGCTTACTGCAAAACCACTTATTTCGTATCTGAAATTGAAAATAATGGAAAATAAACTGGACGTATCGAGTATAATCCTCTGTTTTCGAAAACGAGACAAGGCGGCAACAATAAATTATGTGACAGCAAATGGATCACGCTTAATATTTTCGACGAAGATATTTGCTTAATACGTTTATTCAAAAAGTTAATGGAAAAATGAAACACTTTTATAACTTCGGACAGAGTATTTCTTACACCAAATCCCTTTTGGAATAATAAAAATTCTAAAGGTTGGTACAAGAATTTGCCGATTGGAATTAATGAAATTTCCAAATGGACTAAACGCTCAGCACAACGCATTGGTTTAGATGTCAAACGTGTCAAAATTACAAATCACTCAAATCGAGCGGCAGCAGTTAGCGAATTAAGTAAAAGCGGAATTGAAGAACAAGCTCTAATAAAAATAACAGGACACAGCAATTCATCATCAATAAAACCATACTTACAAGTTGACAAAGAGTATCATTCAAGCATTATTCAATCAATTCGTTTGGAAAATGAAAAAACTTCAACATCTACTACAGAAACGATTAGCTGTGGCACCCGCAGCGATATCACTGTTCCTAGTATGAATTTCAATAACTGCGTTTTTAATAATTGTACATTAAAATAAAAATGTGTATATTTTTAATGTTTCATAAATTAAGTTTGCATTCATATGTTTCCAAATTTCTCATTAATTAAATTGTCCTGCCGAATTACACTCGAGGTTTGTATTGATATTGGGTAAATTTGTGTTGTTCAAATTCTAAACTGTTTCCTTTAGCAATTTGACGAGAATAACTGTCAACTATTAAAAACACTCCACCTTCGGTCAACTATTAAAAACACGACACCGAAGGTGGAGTGTTTTTAATAGTTGACATTTATTCTCGTCAAATTGCTAAAGGAAACAGTTTAGAATTTGAACAACCCAAATTTACCCGATAAAATACAAACCACTTGTGCAATTATAAGTGAAAATTTTAGAAAATAAATAGAGTATCTGAACCGTATCCGGCGTAAATTGAAACATTTTTTCCTATCAGTAAGGGAAGAAAAAAGTTTGTTCATACAGCTGCTCTTTATTAAAATTTAACGTGAAACGTAAATCCTACCCGTTCCGAAATTTTTCACTGCAAGTGTGTTGGCTCACGATCCACAACCCTAAACCTTACATTTTGAATTAGGCTCTTGTCTGTTGCAGGAAATTGTTTTAATGAATATCTCATGATATCCAATAAACATTCTATTCGTAACGACATTTGTGTTTGTGGTACAGATTAACAGATGCTGGAAAACCGGAAATACATTTCCAGATAACTTCCTTAAAAATGATAAGGTTAATTTGTGCAAAATGTATATCCAGAATGGGCGTACAATTAAATTTTCATACGGGATTAATTAATTAGTAAACATTTCCACGTATTATGAGATTTTTAAGGGGAATTGGATTAATTAATTCCTTGAAATACCATTTATCGTGGGCGTACGATACAATTTTTATAAGGAATCTGTTTATTAGTGAAAATCTCCACCTACCATGGGCGTACTATACAAATTTTTTAAAGGGGGTCGAAATATTTGTAAAAATTCACTTCACTAATGGGCGTGTAATGAAATGTTTATAAGGGATCAATTTTTTAGCAAAAATTTCAATCTTACTTGATCGTACGATACAAATTTGTTCCTAAAAATTCCCTTCTCTCATAGATTCACTTCTGTTATCGACGTGAGTTCCATAAAATATTCATGAATTTCGTAAAAATGTCTATATCATGGACGTAGGATAAAGTTTTCAAGAGGGGTTTATTTATCCATGTAGTCGCAATTCCTTTTTTTTTAAAATGGGTCAAACTTTCCTTTTTATATCTCAAATTCGCATATTTGATTGACAGTTAATTGAAACGGAAAAATTACTGTATAAAATAATATCCCTTTAAACTCACTCAAAATGCCGTTCCATATTCAGTGTCTCACTACGTTCCAAACAAATCCAGACATTCATAAACGGCTCTGAACCTTTTTTTTTAAATTGGTTGAGCTTTCACGGATATTGTCGCTTCGTGCCACAAAATAGAGAAATTGTGGTGAAGTTACGTATTAGTTTTTACTGCGACGTTTTTTTTTACTTTTTCCCGAACCCAACCAAACTGAGACCAAATTAAAGATTTTTTATTTTAATCTCACAATAATTTCAGCAACATTTCTCTGTCAATTTCATCGAGATAACGACCATAAAAACGGAATCCTGTAGCTGCTTATAAACAGACATGTAGGTTGGATAAATCTGATCGTTAACTAAATAGGAGCATAGATCCTAAGACCTTAATTCATCTTAAGCAGACTATCAATCTTTAAATTGCAATAATAATTTATCGCTGGTAAACAGAATTTACGACTACACGTCTTACATTTAAGACCTTTCGTTTAGTTTCCAATTAACTCACAAGATTATAATGACTTCATTAATATATATTAAAAATGGTTTTAAGTTCTAGCATAGTCAAAGTACACATAAAACCTTACAAAAACTTGAAAATTGGGTATTTAAAAGGGTTGAGTTTAACATGAGAAAAACTTTACGATGTTAGACATGCGATTTTCCGAAAAATCGTCGAGTGAAAATTTTTGTTGTTGTTTTTTCGCTCTACTTGTTTAAATAATAAATATACAGAAAAACTTTCAAATCAAAATTTGTAGCTGATGCATTTATCTACAAATTTTGTTTAAAAAGTTTTTCTGTAAATTAAAAAGTTTACGAGATAAAATTAATTTCAGTGGTACTCAATTCGTGGTTACGCGCGAACGGCCCGTGAGCCAAATTTATTAACTGCTCGACTTAAAAGTTAATAATTTTGGGCTTATAACATTCTGGAAAAATAAATAAACTCATGTAAAATGTAAAGAAAGATCTCAACTTTTAGATAGAAATACTTTCAAATTTGAAAAAGTAGATTTACAGACTGTAATATCAGTTTATTATAATTCCTATTTAATTAATACTTATCCCAGCGAAAATTCCTTTTGGATTTAGCATTGCAAATGAGCATAAAACATTATTATTATAAAAGCAAAGCCATCAATATTTAGAATTTTAAACGAATGCTTCTTAAAAATCTGTTTTTTTGCATGCTTAATTTTACTTGTTTTTTTAGACTTCATTCAATTATACCTTTTTTAGAAATTAATATAATTCAATGAAACTTTACCACTAAACACTTTGAAGCATCTACTTTCGAGACTACTATACAGCTTTTCTATAAATATCAAATTATTTAAATAATAGACAATTATTTACAATAAATACTAAATCAGATGTCTGTCAGTAAACCTTCTATAACTTTTTATACCGTTTATGATATTATCTAACAATGTGTGAACTTTATAATGAACCTATTTAGAAGTGATCGCGATGCAAAAGAACACACCTATGGCTCAGGTAAGAAAGAGAAGGGAGCACAAATAAAGGTGAAAATTCAAGTGAGAGAGCGTGGAAAATCGATGATAATTCATTAAAAAATTGAAAAAATTTTTATTATTAAAAAAAAATTGCAAGAAAATCAAAGTGTAGAACCATCATTATCTCTCAGAATTAAATTATAACATGGATTTTGATTATCTATACATATGTAGCCCAGCGACATTAACTTCTGATTGAAATTTAGACCGTCTTGTTTAAAATAAGAATGCAATTAAGTGACATTTTAAACACAGTGTCTACAAAGTACGTAAATATTAAGTGGAAGTGTCTAAAATGCCGGAATACGTGATAATAACTACATTTTTAAAATGACAGTTTGAACAAAGTGCGACATTTTCCACCCCTTACTTATCCTTTTAGAAAAGTTCCCCCAAAATCGTCACAATCGATTCCCCAAACGAAAATATTGTCTCCTTAGGAGCCCCGAGTCCGCCTGTACCTGAAAACGCATCTCCCTCCCCAGGCAGTTTTGACACCCCTTCGCGGGGTAGTTCTGGCAGCCTGAGCAGCAGGAGTTCGTGTTTAAGGTAAGTGTAATTGAAATAGACACCGACAAATTTTGTTCGAAAAATAAGCACCATCTCGATTTTTCTCGATTATTCAGTGTTTTTGTATGTACCTAAGTGAAAATGGGATGGAAAATGGTCCAATTGCTTAATAACTTTCGTTTTTAGGTAGATTCGAGTAATTTTGTTCAATATTTAGTCATCTTGTGTGCTTTTTAGCGGAATTGAGGGTTTTTGAGTGATTCCGAGCACCTTTGACTCTTTATGCCGTAACTACGTGAAATTAAGAGTGTTTTCGATCGTTTTAGACTGTAATTCAGTGTTCTTGTGTGTGTTTGTATGTATTTGAGTGAAATAGGTTGGAAAATGATCGCGAAAACTCTCGTTTTTAGGTATATTTGAGTGGTTTTGTGCATTATTTAGTCATCTTGTGTGCTTTTTAGCGGAATTGAGGGTTTTTGAGTGATTCCTAGCACCTTTGACTCTTTATGACCGTAACTACGTGAAATTGAGTGTTTTCGATCGTTTTAGACTGTAATTCAGTGTTCTTGTGAGTTTTTCTATGTATTTGAGTGAAATAGGTTGGAAAATGATCTCGAAAATTTTCGTTTTTAGGTATATTTGAGTAGTTTTGTGCATTATTTAGTCATCTTGTTGGCTTTTTAGTGGAATTAAAGGTTTTTGAGTGATTTCGAGCACTGTTGACTCTTTTGGACCGTAACTACGTGAAATTAAGAGTGTTTTCGATCGTTTTAGACTGTAATTCAGTGTTCTTGTATGTATTTGAGTGAAATAAGTTGGAAAATGATCTCGAAAACTTTCGTTTTTAGGTACATTTGAGTGGTTTTGAGCATTATTTAGTCATGTTGTTTGCTTTTTAGTGGACTTGAAGGTTTTTGAGTGATTTCGAGCTCTGTTGACCGTTTTGGAATGTAGCTACGTGAAATATAGATTTACCGAATGAAATAACGTCGAATTGAGTGTTTTGGATCGTCTTAGACTTGTTTTTGTATGTATTTGAGTGGAATAGGATTTCAAAATTTGTTGGTGTCCAATTTCTCATTATTATCTCTGAGTAAAGGGGACTCGGGGCGACCAAGTGGAGTTACGAAATGCTTCCCAACACGGATCACTCACCGCAACAACCAACGAGGCCTAGAGTGGTCAACTTCCCTCCAGAAATGTTGGATAGAAGAACTAGCAAGTTAACATTCGTACCAAGAAGAAGCAGAAGCATGAGTGCTTGGAGTGACATCAGCAGATCCAGTTGGAAATTGGAAGAAAGGTGAGTTTATAATCATCACTAGAGAGAGAAAAAATATTTTCTTCGCTGATCACACATTATATTTTCTCTATGACTGATTATTAGAAAAAAGTCTCCTAATATGGGGTAGTTTTTTTCAAAAGACCATAATAAAAAAAAAGGAGGTAGTTTTAAGCATTATTTCCATATTTTAAAAAAAAATCAGATGATAATATGCAGAATTTAAAACAAAAGGGCACTACCCCATATTAGCCCAACTAGCAAAACTAATTTTATAATGGCTGTAAGAACTGCTATAAAGTATATCTTATAGAAACGTGAAAATGATAAAATTGTCGTATTGAGACGCATTAAAAAATAATTTTATTCTTTCAAGCTGCGCTATACGATAATTATGAAATAATTGCGTTCTTTTAGAGGTCTATTTTGCATTACCTAAATCAGAGATAACATACTTATAGATGGGCATCTGACCGTTGCGCTCCCTACAGCGAGTTAATTTTACGGGTGGCGTCACCTTGAGAGTTGGAAAAGTATGCTCTAACATATTTTACATGGTTGTGGTCTTCGCTAACGATCGAAAAAGAAGATTCCTGTAACTTAACAGTTTTTGGTTGCAAAATCATCGAAATCGACCACGTGTTTGCTCCGAAATGTGAATGGGCACTTTCTAGGAAGTCAGTGGTTAGTTTTTAATGTTCACAGCAAGTACTTTCTTAAAATTGAGCTACCCCATATTTGGCGACTTTCCCTCATTATTATACACAAAACCAATTTCACGAATACTCCTAAAAAAGCAACAGTTGGGCTAGTCCACCTCTGCGCTCGTTAATGTATGTTGATGTATGTATAGGCAACATGTTTATCTCCTACGTAATGTATTTGCTCGGCCTTTTGTACCCGTATAAACCATGTAAGTTATGGAAGCTTTCGTTAAAACCTGCAACACGAGCGCTAGGGTCATTATAAACAATAAATACCTTTGTTAGAGTTCGGAAATAGATATCCTGGGTTATTAAAATTTATTGAATTCAATGTTACGGCTGGTTGTTTTTGCGGTGTGACACTATGTCTGACCAATAAGGCCTGTCCACCAACTGACAAGTTGACAATAATGACAGTCGCCCTGAGGATAATAATTTATTTGGATAGATTTTAGATTTGTAATTTATACAGGGCTGGGATAAAGTATGGAACCTAGTAAATATCTTTTAAACGAAAAGAACGATATTTATGAAAATTTGCAGGTAAGTGCAATGGAATAAAATGCTTCTGATGTACATTTTTTTGTTAATAATATACTTCCGGTTTAACCGGAAATGCCATCAACTTCTTTAATTTAAATGGGACACCCTATATATTTTTACAGATTTTGAAAGAGCTTGTTATTTTGAATACATACATACTGGGCTTAGTGTAAAATAATTGTAAAAACCAGGAATAACTCACTGTTAGTTGTACAATAGGTGTACATTTCATTATTTTAGAATAATGAGAAACAAAATTACTTCAAATGTTCAAAATGCTCGCCGTTTACTTGCTGACAATATGCCATCCTATTAACAAATTCTTGAGTCATTCTTTCCAAGACTTCTTCACGTATTAGTTCATATTCATCAATAATTCTTTGTATCAATTCCTGTAAGTTTGTTGGTCGTCTAACGTAAACACGTGATTTTAGATAACCCCAAAGAAAAAAATCTAACGGGCTAAGATCCGGAGAACGAGCAGGCCACTCTATGAATCCTTTACGTCCAATCCATCGATTTGGAAAATTCGCATCCAGAAAATCCCCAACCCGTCTATCAAAGTGGGGAGGTGCGCATTTCGTGGTAATTGCCCATTCTGTTGACGTGCAGGAATAATTTCGTTATTTAGTAGATCCAAATACTTGTCATCATTCAAGTTTCCGTCGACAAAAAATGGGCCTATAAGCCTATTTTCGACAATTCCCATCCAAACGTTTAACTTCAGTAGTGGATGCTGGGTATGTGCTTCATGAATCCAATGAGGATTCTCACTTTACCAATACCTTGAGTTATGGCGATTAACTGTTCCATTTAAACAAAAAGTTGCCTCATCGGAAAAAACTATGTTAGAAGCAAATATTGTCGTCGATATTACAGATGTCCATTAGCCGTTCGCAAAATTCCAGCCGTCGGTCAAAATCATCGTCTGACAATTCTTGAACCAACTGTACCTTATACGGATGATACTTTTCACTTTTTAATATATTTCCTACAGAACGTCGACTGATACCATGGTTTAGTGCCAAATTTGTGGTGGAAGTTTGAGGTGATTCTTCTAAATCGATTGCAATATTTTGTTTAACAGTTTCGTTCGTTGCAGCCCGCGGTCTTTCAGGTTTTAGCAAATTTTTTACCATCCCAGTTGTATTAAAACGTTGTAATGTTTTAGTTTTAGTTACTGTTGAGCGTGATATAGGATTTCTCTCCGGGTGCAAATTATTAAAAATATGACACACTTCTTCCTGAGTTCTAACACGATCACCATAACCGATCATCATTAAAATTTCAATACGCTCTTTTTCACTTAATTGAACCATTCTAAATTGTAATATTTATTTCTGTCAATTAGAATTTGACATTTGGAGAACAAAAGACGTACTAAACAGTACTCGTTTATTTATTACTATGCATACATACAACATCAATTAGTTTATCTAAATAGTTTTTTGCTCTAATGGTTAGGTTAAAGTGCTATATTCCTCGTTTTTACAAAAATTTTTACACTAAACTCAGTATGTATGGATTCCAAGTAACAAACTCTTTCAAAATCTGTAAAAATATATAGCGTGTCCTATTTAAATAAAAGAAGTTGGTGGCATTTCCGGTTAAACCGGAAGTATATTATTAACAAAAAAATGTACATCAGATGCATTTTGTTCCATTTCACTTACCTGCAAATTTTCATAAATATCGATCCTTTCGTTTAAAAGATATTTACTTGGTTCCATACTTTATCCCTACCCCGTAGAGTCAGATATAGCTTTTAAAATACCTTGTTCCATTAAATTGTCCAATTTCCACATTTGCTGCTCTTTTTTTATTACATATTCTATGCATTTCCACCACCTCTCTGCATTAACTTGTTCCAGAACTTCTTCATTTTATATGTGGTATTTTTCCTTGCCACCAATCCTTTTCTTCCACATGAGCCCATATTATCTCCATAGGACTTATCTTCAATAGTATATCTTGGGAAACGTATATACTATGTTAACATTTTTATTTTAAACATATCCTCTTTACATTTTACTTATTAGTTTTCGGAATTATTAAGTGGACAGTGTAGAAGGAGTTCTAACTGTTTTTTCCAAACATCTCGCAAGGATTTATTCCTCCATTTTTAAAACAGAAAAAGGCCGGAACAAATATTATTTGTTACCTGCCGGTTTACAGATCGAACAAATCAGGTAAGTTCAACAATATAATCCCCACTCAATGAGATGGGAATGTTTCAGCTGAAGAATGAAGTCTCGGTGTATTATATTATTTGGGATCTAAACCACGGCAGACATTTTATAGTAATTCAAATGTATAAAGTTCATTAAAATGTTCGCCGGGGTAAAAATAAAAACAAGATTTAAAAAAAACATTTATTTGAACTCTTTGGCAGTAACACATATATAACAAATAATTTACTTATAATTAGACTTAATAAAAGGTGTTTTAATGAAAAAACTAACACTAAAGTAACAACATTATTTCTTAATCCAACAAATTTTTCCGATCTCTATTTGAATTTATTTAAATAACGTATCAAAAGGAAAGGTATTATTTTGAAAATGATCAACTTTCAAATAACAGGACACTGCAAAAAAATTTGCCTAATAAGATACTTTGTTGGACATAAATAATGCATAAAACAAAAAAATACCATAATACAGTGCTTATCAAAAGTTAGAGATATACCAGAATTTTAAAAAACCATTTTTAATATATTTATTTTATAATATTAGGAGCAGTAGTTTCATACCACCAAAAATTATAAGCTGGGAAAATTTGTTTGTCAATTATACATGGCCTACTGAAGTTGGAATTAAAAATATGGAAAAATTTGTTATTATTAATTTTAGAATTTAGAATCAGAATTTTTTACTATTATTATAATTATAATACCCCTAACTTATGAACGACAATTTATCTTTTTTTAAATAAAATTAACACTTAATAATTACAGCGTATATATTAAAAACAAACATTAAATTACGGAAAAATATCAGAATACATGAAAATTTCGGAAAATTCGTTATTGTACAGGAAATTACTTAAATAAAACGTTGCAAAATAAAAGAACTTGAAATTCCAGAGTAGTATTAAGTATGTTGTTCTACCTTCAGTTTCTTAAAAAAAAAAAATAGACAATAGAACATTTTTTCAGTGTATTAGAGAACATTAATTCTATTTTAAAAGTTTTAAAAATTGAATGAATTCAATTCAATTATGTAGAATTAATTATTAAAATTCAATTAATATTAATTAAATTCGCAATAATGACAATGAAAGTATCTAATGATAGAAAAATGTTTTTGATGTACAAGCATAGTTCATTTATTGGATTAAAATTTTCAATTTCTTATAATTTGCAACGATTGAATTGAAAAAAAAACATCAATTCCAGTTACATCTTCAGTAAAAAGAATATTAGTCCGTTTCATCAGTCGGAAAACGAGTTATATTTTGTAATAGGTCCTAAAAATATGTAGATATCGCTTAACGTTTAGAAAAATGTATTAAAATTTTTAATTTGCAAAAAATTTTGAAAGGATTTTAGTTTCGGGAAACTGAGAGATAATCGAAGTAATTTTAAAGAGAAGATAATTTTCAATAAAAAAAACTCTCGATAACCGAAACTATATTTCTATAGCCATAAATTTTCTTGTGTGATTTTTCCAAGAGAATGTTGAGAATACACAAAAATCTATTTGAATTGTTCAATTGATATTTATTACTCAGAAAAAATTATTTAATGTAACACACTCACTATATTCAGCATTAATTTAAAATGATTCCATCAATATGAGATTTTTTTATAAGAAATTTTCTTCTCTTCAAGAACATTCTTCCAGAAGATATTTGTTATATTTTCAGGAACTATCAAAGTCATTATCCTCGTAGACAGTGAACCAGACCTTGTTTTAGATAGAATATTAATTATGTATAATTAATTAAGGAAGAGAGTATAATCATTAATATCCTTACAAAAGCTGCAGTTTAGGAAGGTATCGAAACACTGTAAAGAAAAAAAAAATTTCAACATATTCGTTTGGGAATAATATTAAGGTTAAATAAAAGTTAATTAAAACTGAGGACTGGTTCAGAAAATCACCAAGATTTTAACAAAATTAAATTTAATGAAAACATTAGTTATCTAAACATCCAAAAAAGTTATAAAATAATAATCTGCATAATTGAACTGAATCTGATGGAAACTAAAAATGAACCAATGCCAAAAGAACATCAACAAGTATCGAATAATGTTTGGAGAAACTTAATTTACAAACCAATGAGCCAGTCGTGCCAAAAAATACGCCAAAAAAAATCCAGCTGATTTTCAAAAGTGTTTAATAAAAATTTGGCGTGTTTCTGAACCAGTTTCCTACAAAATTTCTTTTACTACGGTTCTTCCAACACTTATTATTTAAAAATGTCAATACTTACGGTTTGTATTTTCCCATTTTTTTTCCATAAAAAACAATTCTTTGACTACCCATATCTTTTTTGGATGTTAGGTTGTGTGTAACTGAACGAGGTCTACAACAAAAATTCTCAGTTACTGAAGATTCCATACAAGAATCCAATTCTAAATTTTGTCTAAACTGTATTCTCCACTGAATTTAGCGAATTGAAATAAAAATATTGAATTATTACTTATGAGGGCTGCTATTTATATTTTGAGCCTTGGCTTACCAAGTGTTTACAGGCGCCATCTGATGTTTCAAATTGAAAGTTTGATCTTTTTAACCATAACTTTCTTCAGAACTTTTTGTCATTTAAGTATAACTTGTGTTATCTACAGCGACTTGACTTGGAATTAACTCGTGAACATTTTCGTGCGATGATTTTTGACGACTTTCCACGTGGCTTATCAAGACAAGAGTGCATCGATCAACTCACTTCGACTTTTGGCGATGAAGCCCCATCCTCGGCCACTGTTAAACGCTGGTATAACGAATTTAATCGTTGCCGCAGTTCGCTCGGGGACCAAAGTCGTGAAGGTCGTCCAAAATCAGTTGTTCTACCACAAAACATCGATGCTGTGCACGAACTGATAAAGCAAGATCGACATGTGACATATCGCGAGATAGAGGCAACTTTGGGCATTAGTATGACAAGCATCAATAAGATATTGCATGAACATTTAGCTGTTAAAAAGATTTGTTCGCGTTGGATCCCGCATAATTTGACAAAAGCTCAAAAGGATGCTCGTGTCAATAATTGGTGCAAAGAAATGCTCAAGAAATACAATCGCGGTGCATCAAAAGCTGTGTATAACATCTACACAGGTGACTAATCTTGGATCTATGCACATGAGCCCGAAACAAAACAGCAATCCACTGTATGGGTCTTCCAAGACGAACCCAATCCGACAAAAGTGGTTCGTGCGCGAAGCACCTCGAAGCAAATGATCGCCTGTTTCTTCGGAATAACTGGACATGTGGCAGTCGTGCCGTTAGAGCAACGTAGAACGGTGAATTCTGAATGGTACACAACCATTTGTTTGCCAGAAGTGCTTCGTGAAATACGAAAAAACAACCGGCAACGAAGGATCATTCTTCATCATGACAATGCCAGTTCTCACACATCGGCTAAAACAACCACCTATTTGACTGGCCAAAACGTCGAATTGATGGGTCATCCTCCGTACAGCCCTGATTTGGCACCAAACGACTTCTTTTTATTTCTGCATATCAAGAATAAATTACGTGGCCAACGTTTTTCGGCGCCTGAAGAAGCTGTTGAAGCATTCAAAAACCATGTTTTGGAGGTACCTCAATCGTAATGGAAAAAGTGTTACGAAAATTGGTTCGAGCGCATACAAAAGAGTATTGCTCATCATGGAGAATACTTCGAAAAACAATAAAGCCATTTTTAATAATAAATTACTTTTCATTATTAGGCTCAAAATATAAATAGCAGCCTATGTATTTGCAATGCATTGCAGGATATTTAGAATCACCCTCCACCTTTAATTTATTCGCAATCCCCAATTAATCACCCTCTATACATTGCTGTAATATAATCCAGAAGATGAACATGAAAAAAAAATTATATTTGTCTATACTATACTCACGCTAGGTTCAGTATTTGGCTCATTCACACGACTGGTACTTGGCCGAATAACACAGTTGGTAGTTGAATCATTCGTCAAAACTTGTCCAACCGAACTGGGCTGCTTATCGAAATTTTGCTGTTGACTGGACATTCTTGTCCGATACGTTGAAAAAGGATCGCGAACAGTAGGAGATGCAACATATGGTCCTGAAGATGGTGTTAAATTTGTACATGGAGTTGACGCTTGAAAAGGAAAATTCGTATTTTGGTATGATGTGTGACCGGTGTTTAGGAATGGTACAAAAAATTCATTGTAATTGACTGGAGGTGAGGTTTGTACGAACAGCGGTTGCATTTCGTATCTGGGTTTTTCGTTGTAGAAAGAAAGTGCCGGTGTCCTAAAAAAAAATGTAATTGAGTTAAAATAAAATAAGGATAGGCCCAAGAACGATTAAAAATGGGTATAAGTTTGGTATAAGTTGTAGCGATAAGGTACCCAAGTAGCAATTTTTGGCAAATCTCGGACACAAATTAATTGTGCCTGGATTGTGTCGATTCTTTTCGGAGCGCTTCTGTCACAATGTGAATTTTATCTAAAATGTTCAAGTTTGTGTCGACACATTCCGAACTTATTGCGTCAAAAGGATGAGCGAGTCTAAATAGCAACATTTCAAACACATGTGTTTCAAATGTCTCTACTTTGTGTCAGTTTGGACTCTTCAAATATATTTAGACACAGGCGAGTCGACACTAAATAGACTCAAGTTTGTCTAATTTGTTACTATTATGTTACTGAAATGAGTTGAGTAGACACAATAATTTCCATTTGGGTACATTTTAAACATAGATTTTCTTCATTGTTTCTACAATGCGTCGTCCGGACACATACCTATTCATATAGAAACATCTTACCCACATAATTTCTATATTGTTCCTTCAATGTGTCTAGTCAAAGTGTTAGTGTAGGTCTGCCTCCTTTACACTGTCCCAGTCCATTCGAGGAACAGATTCTGATTAATTTCGCCCAAAATGAGTCAGAAATTGTTACTTTGAGTATTGTGTCCGTCGGAAATTTCAGCAGTGCTCAAACGTTATTTTAACTGGCTTGTAGCTGAAAATACCTAAAATTGTGTATTTTTTTATGAGCTTATAGCCAGATCTATTAGATACTTCATTCTACATATTATCGTTGAGTGAAATCACTCAACGATATTATGAAAACAAAAATTATGACTGTACCTTTCGTATTAGAAAAATACTTTACGGAGAAAACTAATGCACTGTGAACTGTATAGTATAGACATTTTCATCTATAGACATTTGCTAAATGGCGCTCAATCTTCGCGCTTCAAGAAAAAGTTCCTATGCCTAAACTAAGTGACAAAAGTAAGACTTTTGCTTTTAAAAACTTTTTATCATTCAAAAAAGATCATATCGATAGCGGCCCGACTACATAAACTATTAATAAAAATTGTATAAAATAACGTGAATATTCCTAAAATTGATAAATACAGAACCTTCTTTTTGACGGTGTCCTGTATAATGGTAGATACATATATAAAACAGAAGTTGAAAACTCACCCTCTGACAATATCTCTATAGATTTGATTTCCTTTGTAACCTCCAAGAAATTCATTACTCAAAGTACTTCCATCAGAAAATTCGGTTGAACCACTAATATTTCTGTTTCTTCTCTAAAAACAGATACAAATATAAGTAGGTAATAGAATAATATTAAATGGAAAATTTTTATACAGAGTGTCCCGTAAATGAGTACCGTTAAATTAGAGGATTAGATAGATACAATTTTTTTTCTAACCTTGTTAGTTTACGGGACACAGACTGTATGTTTTGAAAAAAACTAACTTTGTGTCGTTTTTATTAATATTTCTGTTCTTTTTTCCAGGTAAGTGAATCAGTAATTTCAATCATTTTGGTAAGTTGGAAGAAAAAACTTCTTATAAAAGTGATATACTGGTTTAAAAAAAATATCTAAGGTATATTACCTGGTCTGGACTATCATATCCATATTTTGACAAATTTTGTCGTTCCCGGATTGAATCTGCCGACGGTGTGAATTGTGTATTACTCAGACGAGTCGAATCATCAAATCCGGATAAAGTAGATGATGAAGATGTGGTACGGGTTCTAGTTCGGCTGATATTATTACTGAAACATAAAATAATATAAAGATGAGTCAAAATTCGTAATTTCTTTTGAAAATCTATAAATTAAGTCAATAAAACTTAGATCCAATCAGAAATATTTGGAGTAATCAAAGCATAAAAATATACATCAAATTAAGTAAGTAAAACCAAAATACCACAATACTATATTAGCTTTTTTTAATCCTTGACTGGTTTCAAGGACATAAGTTCGCATCATCAGAAGGATGACAGTGATGGAATATCAATAAGTAACTAGGATAAAATCATCTTAAAAACTACCCACATAAACTAATTAAAACAATATTAGTTATCCAATAATAAACAGTTTAAAAATGAAGAATAAATTATATCTAGTTGTTCATTCATCAAGCTATTGTCAGGATCAAGGATATGAGCTTCTTAATTTCTAATCCTTCTAAAAAATTCAACTTTAAATAATTTTGACAGATATGATATGATTTAATGTTGGAGTATGATTTTCCTCAACCAATTGTTTTGCATAGTTTGACTTGTCTGGATGTATATTACTATAACAACTAGGGGTGTTCACTATATCTTATTATTTCTAAATGTCTTTGAGTCTGACCTAGGTAAATGGCATTACAGTTAGAGCAGTTGACAATATTCATTAAGTTTTATAGAAATACAGTAAATCCGCAAGCGATCGGTCAGAACACCTTGACATCATATACACTGTGTCCGTAAAGTATGGAACAAATTCATTTTTAGCTAAACAGACCCTTTTAAAAAATTATCCTGAAACAAGCCGATTTTTTATATTAATTTACCGTATTTTTTTCAAATGGAACACCCCCATTTTGTCTCAATTTTTAGATTACTCTAGCTGAGCTGATTCCAAAAATGTATCGCATGTTGATTCCAATTGGTACAGGGTGAACAAAAATACATTAGTTTTATGTGTGCTCATAAAGTAACGCGTAACATTCTTTATTAGTTAAATTAACAATATTATTATCAAAAATACTTATTGTCTAGCGGACAGAATATGATGAAATACATGACTTTATAAATGTCCGAACTGCAGCCCTTGCTGTATTTGACAGAAACCTAAACGGTGTACAAATCCTTGTTGAACCTTGTTTATTGTGTCTTGAGAAAAATTGTTTATTGCTGTCCGAATTCTCTCTTTTATTTCTTGAATATTTGCTGGTCCTGTTTGATACACAACATTCTTCAGATGGCCCCACATAAAATAATCCAAAGGATTGAAATCTGGTGATCTCGCTGGCCATTCTACCAATCCTCCTGTTTGGAAAAATATCATCTAGGTACCTTCTAACAACTACAGCATAATGTAGAGGTGCACCATCCTGTTGAAACCATAAACTTTCATCAAAACCTCCTGGATTACTTTATGAGCACACACAAAACTATTGTATTTTTGTCCACCCTGTACCAATTGGAATCAACATGCGATACATTTTTGGAATCAGCTCAGCTAGAGTAATCCGAAAATTGAAACAAAATGGAGGTGTTCCATTTAACAAAAATGACGCTGACGTAATTACTCGGAAGTAATTCACCCTGTATATTAGATTATTATTTTAAAATACGGTAAATTAAAATCAAAAATCGACGTGTTTCAGGATTATTTCTTAAAATGGTCTATTTAGCTAAAAATGAATTTGTTCCATACTTTACGGACACAGTGTATATAATCGATTACATACCTTTGACAGCTTTTATTCTAATAAGTATTGTATATATTTTTTAATTTTACATCACTGTATGTTTGTGTAACCGGTCAAGGACCGAAAATAAATATAATATAGTATTGTGAATATTTTAATTTTATTTGGTTCCAGTTCCACATTGTAAGGGTTGAAACAACTGAATTGTTTAATAAATACATCTCTTGAGGTTACCAACATTTCTAAATTACGTAGTTATAGAAAGTTTGAATAACTTTTTTTGAACAACTAAAGAATATTTAAAAAAATTTACATACACTTTCATCTGCCTGTATTCCTGAGACGTCTGCTGACTCGGAGGTTTAGACCATTCGATTTCTACTGGGCCATCTTTGTAAAATACTAAAATAAAAATTGACAATAAAAGTATTATTACAAAATATATAATCACAATTTTTTAATTTATATAGGGTGTTTCTAAATTCATGCGACAAGATGGGTCTTTCCTATAACAAAATTTCCTGAGCCTACCCCTTTAAAAAGGTGTCTCGGTCTCGGAAAGGGCTGGGCTGAGGAAATTTTGTTATAGGAAAGACCCATCTTAATATCATACGAGCTATCACCTCCTGAATTTAGAAACACCCTGTAATTTTAGTCAAATAGTATAATAAAATTAATAACAATTAACATTGGAAACGTTACCTACAACACAATGTGGACATGAAACTTAAAAAATTTAAGTTTTTGTCCAAATTGTCGCATTAATGTGACAAACACAGTGGCGTCCCATAGATAAGGGGTACAAAAAACAATAATTTTTTTTTCAATGTATTTTGTTGTACTGGAATATTTAAAAATATTGAGTATGCAACTAATCCCTTATAAAATATGTCTACAAACAATAATGAGGAATAAAAGATTTGTTTTACCTTTCAGAAAGTTCATAAGTTCCTCGGCTTGATCGCGTGTTCTCAAATGAATGAAGGCATAATTTTTAAATTTGTACACTTTTTGAATACTGTCTTCCTTGTTTATAAAACGTTTCAAAAACATTTCCAATTCTTCTGGTGTTTGAGTCGAATCTAAATTTCTCATGTAGATTATTTTTACCTAAAAATAATTTTATTTCAATTTGGAACAGAAAGGACACTCACGAATTTTTTATAACAATGGTTTGCGAGGTTCTAGTGATCAAATCTATTTTTCAATTTTTAAATTCCTTAAGGATTACTAAATATTTTTCACCCCATACCCAAATGCCAAAATTTTTGAGCTACTTATTCCAACTTAATCGTCCCGTGCCTCAAAAACTAGTCATAGGACTTACTTGTAACTCTGAAATTGGGATATAATTGCAAATTTTAAGTTTTTTTAGAATGGAAAAATATATAGGGTGATCCAATTGAGAAAACAAAGGTCCCAATATTTCCCGAGATTATACAGTCAAAAACCAAAAGTGTTCCATACATAAAACTCACTTTGTATGTATAAATTGAGAATTTAAAAATAATGAACTTACTTTTTCTAACACGCTGTCTTCTACTTCGTGCGGTGGTACCGACCAATCGATTATCACTTTACGATTCCAGAGTCTTAGTACGCCGCTGTATTTTGCTCTGAAACGGGCAGCTTGTTCGTGGGTTAAAAATTCTATAAAAACGAATCCTCGGTTTTTAGCTCTATCGGTGTAAGCTCTGAAACAAAAATTAACATTTATACACTTTTTAAAAAAATTTCAAATAGTACAGGTAGCCTAATCAAAGTACACATAAAACCTCAAAAAATATACAAAAAACTTGAAAATTCAAAATTGGGTATTTAAAAGGGTGGTGTTTAACATGAGAAAAAGTTTACGATGCTAGGCATGCAATTTTCTGGAAAATCGTCGAGTGAAAATTTTTGTTTTTGTTTTTTCGCTCTAATTGTTTAAATAATAAATATACAGAAAAACTTCCAAATCAAAATTTGTAGCTAATGCATTTATCTACAAATTTTGTCTAAAAAGTTTTTCTGTAAATTGAAAAGTTTACGAGATAAAATTAATTTTAGTGGAATTCAATTCGTGGTTACTACTCGACTTAAAAGTTAATAATTTTGGGCTTAAAACATTCTGAAAAAAATAAATAAACTCATGTAAAATGTAAAGAAAGATCTCAACTTTTAGATAGAAATACTTTCAAATTTGAAAAAGTAGATTTTCTGACTGTAATATCAGTTTATTATAATTCCTATTTAATTAATACTTATCCCAGCGAAAATTCCTTTTGGATTTAGCATTGCAAATGAGCATAAAACATTATCATTATAAAAGCAAAGCCATCAATATTTAGAATTTTGAACGAATGCTTCTTAAAAATCTGTTTTTTTTGCATGCTTAATTTTACTTGTTTTTTTTTAGATTTCATTCAATTATATCTTTTTTCGAAATTAATATAATTAATGAAACTTTACTACTAAACACTTTGAAGCATCTACTTTCGAAACTACTATACTGTTCTATAAATTCCAAATTTTTTAAATAATAAACAATTATTTACAATAAATACTTAAATCGGAGGTCTTTCAGCAAACCTTCTATAACTTTTTATACCGTTCATGATATTATCTAAAAATTTGTGAACTTGATAATGAACCTATTTAGAAGTGATCGCAATACAAAAGAATACTCCAATGACTCGGGTAAAAAAGAGAAGGGAGCACAAATAAAGGTGAAAAAGCAAGTGAGAGAGCGATGATAATACATTAAAAAATTTTTAAAAAAATTATTGTTTTCAATGTTTTTGTAGATACCCCATTTTAGAACACATTTCATATGAAAATTTTTTTTCTAAATGTCATTGTTTACTTACTATCGTAAAATTAAAAACATGAAAATTGATGATGTTCAAAAATACTACTATGGAAATTTCGTATATATATTTTAAAAACTAATATAGATACAAAAAAAATGTTCAGACAAACTTTGTAGATAAATGTATTAGCTACAATTTTTGATTTGAACATTTTTCTGTGATTTCATTATTTAAACAATTAGAGCGAAAAAACGAAAACAAAAATTTTCACTCGACGATTTACCGGAAAACCGCATGTCTAGCATCGTAAAGTTTTTCTCATGTTAATCACAACCCTTTTAAATACTCAATTTTAAATTTTTTTTGTGTTTTTTGCGGAATTTTACGGATATTTTGTGTACTTTGACTACACTAAGGTGACAAATAGTTTGAAATTTTTTAAAATTTTTACCTAGTTACCAAAATTAAAAAAAATACCCTCTTGAGAGTGGGTGCAAAGAGGTTAGGGTGTAAGTGTATTTTTTAGAATATTTACATTTTAAAACTTATTACAAATTGTTAAAAATAATTTCAGCTAGAAAATAAAATTACATAAATTTATTTAATTAATTATATAAAGGGGGGGCAAGACGAACAGTTGGAGTTAATGAGTTTTTTTTTTAATTTCCATAAAATATAATAAATCAAAAGTAAGGTTTTCAAGTTGTAATTTTTGCTTGCATCAGTTTTTTACAGAATTTAAAACTTCTGTAGTAAAAAAAAAAATAAAAACTTACCTGTACATAATAACATCGACCAAGTTCGTGACGCCCAGCCTCAGCAATTCTTGCCAAACATCATCTTTGGACTTATCAGTAGGAATACCACCAACGAAAAGCCTACAATTTTCTAGAGATTTTTTTATGGTTAAAAAATATTTTCCCTTAAAAGGCTCGTTCTTGAGACGTTCCACAGCTATCTTAGCCATTTCAGCATTCATGTAAGAGATGTAGCAAAATCCTCTGTTTCTCTCTTGAATTTGATTTTCCATCATCAATCTTATCTTATAAATTTTCCCGGCTTGTTGGAAAAACTTAACTAAATCTTCATCGGTCACGTACGGAGGCAAATTCTTGACGAAAATTTCTGATCCACTTTCCGGGATAAAACCAGATCTAACTAGAGGATGTGACAAAATCCTCTGGAACGGAATAATCTCAACTTCGAATTCTGGTACAGCCATCGTACTTGCCGATACAGAAGGTAATAATTCGGATGGTGAGATAAGGGTGTGCTGATTGTCGTCAGTCTCAAATTTGTGGGTGGTAAAATTCGACGTTGATAAGGCGTCTAAATCCCTTATTGGTTGTTCGGATCTAATGACCATGATTTTTGTTCGGTGATTGGTCAAAGAAAAGAGATATCTGGAAGCTGGTAAATATTTCTCTTAGGAAAAATTGGATTATATTTTAAGAAGTGTGATTAAAAAAATTTTGGTAGAATTATATTTTTCTTCGCGAAAATACAGGCGAATGGAAAAATCTGAAAAAAAATTGACGGAAACTTTCAATAGATTTTGTAACATACAGTGTCTCCGTAAAATATAGAATGAATTCGAAAAACTTTAAAAAAATCTGAAAACCGTCGATTTGAAATTTTTGTTTATTTTATTTAAAATTTAATTATACAGGGTGATACACTTTAATGTAATGAAGTTATCGGTAATTTTTTTATACATTTTTCTATTTTCCTTGTCGAGCTGGTATCCAGAAATACAACTTACATGATGATAAATATAACATTTTTCCAGCTTTCGGTCATTTTTTTGGCAAAACTACTGGATATTTGGCAAATATATATTAAGTGGCTAGACACCCCTTGTGGGGTTGCGCGGCATACATGCTTTCTAGGGTGGATCAATCCCCATCATTTCATAATTTTCTCGCTAATTTCTTTCCATAGTATCCTATTCCTCGTTTTTTCCTTCCATATAACGATTCCTATCCCTCTCCTCCTCCACTTCCTTCAGCCACTTAGATCTGGGTCTTCCTTGCCTTCTCCTTCCACCTGGTTCCCACTGTAGCTTTGAGCAAGCGATTGCGCGCTCTCCTTCTCTCCATACATGTCCAAGCCATTTTATTTTCTTTACTATATCTTCCCCGTTCATTTCTCTCAGTATTTGATGATTCATGCGTTGCCTGTATTCATTGTCGCCAAGTTTTATTGGCCCTAGAATTGTTCTCATTATTTTTCCTCAACTCCTCTTCATCTCTTTGTGTCATTGTCATTGTTTCTGCTCCATACATTATTACAGGTCTTATTATTGTGTTGTAAATGTTAAATTTTGCGTATCTTGTTAATAGTTTGCTTTTTCGCAGTTTCTTATAGTATACCCTATTACCTGCGATTATTTTTTAGTCTATTTCTGATCCTCGTTCCCCATTACTGCTGATCGTGACTCCCAGATATTTGAATTTTTCCACTTCCTCAAATTCATATTCCCCTATTTTTATCATTCTGTTTTCACACAGTTTGCCAACTCTCATTATTTTCGTTTTGTTTCTATTTATTTTTAATCCCATTTTTTCACCTTCTTTTGTTAATTCCAGTAGCATTTGTTTCATGATATTCCTTCTTTTCGTTACTATCACTATGTCATCTGCTCGTTCTTAAATTTTCCTTGTTCGCGTTTCTCATAACATGCTCCAGGGCCAAATTGGAAAATGTTGTTGATAGACCGTCACCCTGTCTTAAACTTCTATTAGCTACAAAGCCCTACGTTTCTCCTTTACCTGTAAGTATCTTCACTTTTGACTCCTTCATAGTCATTGCTATTAATCTCCTCAACTTACTTTCTAATGGCAAATGGTCATATAAATAATCATTGATAATACCAATTCAAACAATGACCGAAAAGGAGTGTTGGAAAAGTGCTTCAACTTTGGTATGTGGATGTATATTTGGGTGATATTCACTGAGACCTAAAAGATCTATGGCGCCCCCTTACTTCTACTTATGGGTATATTCTGTGCATGTCTGTAAGATAATCTGTAACTTTACAGGGGAATTGCTATTCTGCGTACAACTGTATCTTACAGGAATCTTTAAAATAGTTACAGATTTGGTAAATATTTACGTGTGTATTGACTCCTGTCGTTGGAAATGGAATATTTTTGTACAGTTTGAGGTTGTCTCTGGTTATTTGGTTAAAGTTATAGGTTAGAAGTATCGAAATTTGACGTACAGTAGTTCAAATGTCTATCTGTAATTCAGTGAGTTACAGACAACATCACAGAATCGCAAAGTTACAGATTCTGTAAAATCCCATTTACAGAACTTTCGTTAGCTACAGATTCGTAAGCTATTACGAAAAACACAGAATCGACCTATTAGTTTCTGAGGAGAGTCTCAGATATCTGTAGGCTTCAACATAGGTAAATGTCCCTCTTCTATCCAGTAATCTTCAAGGTACTGTGCTCTAGGATTCTGTATGTGGCATGTGGATACATCGGATCATATTGTGTGGTTATTATTTCAGTAGATACTCAAATCCCAAAAGAAATATGTTTATTTGAAAGTTTACTAATATTTTTACACCTTTGTTTCGAATATAAACGTCCCTAGAGTTTAATAAAAAAGATAAACAAATGTTAAGATAATGTGAAGACTCGTTTGACTTTTGAGTCTGGAATAGGCCAATCAATAGAGCATAAAGTATAGTTATTTTTGACAAATGGTGCCATCATATGAAAGACATTACGTAATATAATTTCGAACACGCAAAAAATGTTTTTCAGTAATTTGTAATGAGCAATTAAAACGGACAGACTGTGCTGGCCAAATCGTAGCCTATTCGACGTTACTATAAGGAGGAATGCATAACGTCACGTACTTTTGGTAATTTTTTTTTTATAGAAATCCTGTACCAAAAAAAATAAAAAATACGGGGACGTTTTTTTAAATACCTTAAGTTAAAGCAATTAAGTGTGGATTTAAGCAGACACATTTAACAATTATCAATTAGCATTTAACAATTAACATTTATCAATTATAAGTTGAACTACTCACTTCACTATGACTCCATTTATGCACACAATTAACAATTATCATTTATCATTTAACAATTGCGAAGTTGGCCAACTTTTAACTTCTTAAATTAATTGTACCGAATTTTCATCTAGTGCGCAACTAGTACGCAGATCCTGAAGTTAACCTCACTTTTTTCATAGAAAAGTGGTTGACAGGTTATATTGTGTTTGTTTGTTTCGTTTATTTTTAATTTTCAAGTTGTAAAAATGGATGATGCTACTCTTATCGACATGACTCTCTTATGGACATGAAAATGTAGGGTTAATGGTTATTGTAAATAACTAGAATCTCGGGCTCGTGCGCATGCTTAATATTTTCTCCCAATTTATAATTGTGTCTTCATAAACGATGGCAGTTTTACTAATTGTCAATTGATAAATGTTAATTGTTAAATGCTAATTGATAATTGTTAAATGTGTCTGCATAAATCCACACTAAAAGAATGAATGGAAACGCATATAGGTCATTATTTCAACATTAGTAAACACAGACATAGTTATTAATTGAACAGAGACGAAAACAGAACAGAAAATTAGAATGATAAAAATTTCTTGTTTGTTTTTGCGTTGGATTTCAATAAAAATTGTCAAAATTCTAATAGCCACTGAGAATAAACATGTTTTCCTACAACCACTATGCAAAACACGCTTTTCTACACAAATTTTCATACGCAAAGCAGGCCTTTTCTTAATTCTTTTGATAACTGTTGGAAAAATGATGCGAAAAGTACGCGCTACGGCACTTTTCCGCACCGAAATGTCAAACAAAGCTACCTATGACCTGTCAACTTTTTTTGACAATTCAACCTAATAGTTAATTTCTTATTGGTGTAGGTACAATTTTTAAATTTAAACCAAAAGTAAGTAAACTATTTATTTCATTATTTATTTTAATTCATTAATTATAAAAACATTAACCTGCTAATAAGCATTATTTTAGAAATTATGAACCAAGATCAAAATAATTTATCTTTTGAGTTGCGTCCAATTCGGACATTGAAAATATTCCTCCAAATATTATCGAAAAGGCTCGAACTGTAACCGAAAATTTGTTACCTGAGGTTTCAAAAGAGAAAGATTTATTATTTTCATATATTGTAAGTTCTTTCTGTTCAAAGTTTATGTAAAATACTGTACTATTGTACTCGCACCCTGCTTCAATAAAATATTTTTTTTTAAACCTTCTGTTATAGATTATCCCTTTTTATCATATACGTGTTTTTGTACCATTAATATATAATATTCACTATTCATAATAGTCTAAAAATCTTTATTTTCCAAACTAGATAACGAGATTCTTGGTAAAAGAAATAGATTTAAAATATCCCAGATTATTTAGGTACCTAATATTTTATGAGTAGGTAGCTGGGTAACACGTTTTTGTTTTGTATCCTATCGACCACGTTTTGTAAACTGCGTAGATTTTAAAAATATAAGTGTTTATCTAAAGCATCCAATATACAGGGTTGTTAAATGTAGTAAATAAATGGGAAGGGAAGAAATTGATATACAGCAAATGGATAAATGTATTTGTCCCGATGTGTTGTTAAAATTACATAACATACTGTCCACGGATGTTTAAATATTAGTTTTAGTGAAAAATGTCATTCTTGATCAAAAGTTTTGCTTGTTCTGAAATCTCATTAAATGAAATAAAATTCAAGTTTTTCAAAACCCGTCTCATTTTATAGCCAGTTTTATGAAAACCTCTTTTGTTAACATTGTTGTCAAATATTTATTAAAGAATATGACAATTTGAAAATTATGAATAAAAGTTGTCAGTTACTTTTGGTACATCGTAAACGACCCTCACTAGATTAATACAATTTTTTCGAACTTAGTGCAAAAATTCAAACGGTTTTCATAAAACTGGCTATAAAATGAGACGAGTTTTGAAAAACTTGAATTTGCTTAGATTTTATGGGGTTTCAGAACAAGCAAAAGTTTTTATCGACGAGAATAACATTTTGACTAAAACTAATATTTAAAACATTTTTCACCTTATATAGGATACCCCATCTATGTGGACACGCTGTGTATTACATCCGAACGACTTTGTTTTTATTCCAAATCGCTTTTGGAAAAATAAAAATTCTAAAAGTTGGTACAAAAATCTTCCATTGGGTATTGATTCGATCACGTATACACATATAGTTTCCCAGTTATCCAAAACCAGGAGTAAGTGACCAACAAAACATTTACCAGAAATATCAAAATGAATAGGTAGGTAGGTATTTCATTAGGTGTGAATACTTACGAGAGAAGAAAATGTTGAAATCAGTGTACACCAAACCAAACGATTTAAAACATTACCTAATTTGTGTACTTAATAACTTTCATTCAAATAATTCTATAGTACCTATCAATAAAGATATATTCTGTTAATGATTCATTTTGTCAAAATCACTTTCCTTTGGATATATGTCTTTTTGTTTCGAAATAATTTTCACAAAACGATCAAAACATACCTAATTAAAAATGTTATTTACCTTTATTAAAGTCGATGATACACAATATTTTTGGTAAAATACAAATATATGCACACACACACACATACGTCAGTTCACCTAGATAGTTTTTGTTTAACTAAACTTCTAATATAGGTTGAATTTTTCGATCCTCAAAAAAAGTGCAACACAAAGAAGCCGTCTGCTTTGATGTTGGCGGCATTGTTTTTTTCCTTGATAATTTAGTAGCGTTCAAAAACCGACAATTGAAAAGTGGATATGTGTAGATTTTTTTATTTTGTAAACATTTATAGGCAAAACGACTCTATTGCATTAAAGGGTTCTTTATATATAGAGTGAGCCGCTCAAAACAATCCACCCCGTTATTAAATTTAGAGAAAATGCCGAAACAGGTCGATTTCTGTTTTCAAACTATTATTTTTTAAAGTAAGCTATAATATTCAGAGTGAACTTGAATGGCTGATTTCAAAAATATTACATACATAATGATATTTATACGAGTTATTATACAGGAAGTCCCGGAATAATAAAATTACTAATAAATACTTTAAATATGTATTTTATTGAAAAATAATTAATGTTTATTGTAACATTATTACAATTTCGATTTTGATGGTAACAATTCTTCAAATACTTCCCTCGCTTTTTTATCAATATCAAACACATTTTCACACATGATGACAGTCAGATAAATAAAGACGGTACGAACGCCCGTCGGACGCCAACTTGTTACAACCTCACTATGGTAACTTTTGTCAAGGTATTCTATTTAGAATTCTTTGACTTTCTCATAAATATGGAATTTATTGTACAAAAAATATTGTATATATATACACCTGGAGGCTGAAGTAGTACTCTTCATCCCGCAGGAAAATATACCATAAACTTTCCCTTCGGGATTAAAAGGACTACTTCAGCCTGATCGGTATATAATATACTATTTTACTGGATATGGTCAAAAAATGAGGATTTTTTAAAATAAACTGCTCTAAAAAGTTAGATTTCACAAACAATGGATTTATGTTAATTGTTCTATTTAGGTGTTTGTAATACAGAGCATTTCAATGATATTTTTTTACTAAATATAGTAACCAATCAAAGTCATGTGTCAAATTTCATCCAATCACCTCTGGATTACAGTGATAATACCCTACATGTGGTGTTTTCAGTCAAACTGACAACTGGTTTAAAAATGTCGCGAGGATTTCCAATTTAACATTTACCAATTGTACTTTTTACAACTGTAATTTTAAATAAAAATGAATAATATTTGTTTGATTAAAACTAATAAATTTTGTATTGAAAATTATTAAACGTCAAATTGACAATCAATTTTTTGATATTCGAATACTCCTCGTGCCTTAATAAATACTCAAAATTTCGTCATAGAGAATCCTTCAAGCGTGTTGCTCAAGGATAATAGCAACACGCTTTTAGTATTCTCTATAACAAAATTATCTCGGTATATTATCAAGACTGAACATTTTTTGACAGTTTCAAGAACCAATCAAATTTCCTCATGTTTTATCATATGAACAATTTCACCCAATCATGTCGACATTACACTGATAACAGACCACGGGCTATTTTCACGTTGCTATGGACATAATATATATTGATTTATTTCGATTTTGAAGTTTCAAATTTTTAATATTTCGATTTTTTTCTATAATTAGCAAAAAATTTTCTATCCGAATAATCCTTGGACATTGATAAATGCTCAAAAATGTTATGACAACTTTCTCAAGCTTGTTGCTTGCAGGCAACAGACGTCACTTTTATGAAAAAAAGCGTCAAAAATCATATAAAGGGAGACGTCTTTTTGCTCATATTATGTAGACGTTATAACTTTAACCCCTTCCTCCCTATGGTCCCCCCTCATAATTTTTTAAATGAAACACCCTATACATTATTGCATTGGGATTCTCCCCTACAAGAGAATTATTATACAAAAATGTATTATACATCAGTAATTGAAAAAGTTAATCTGAAAATCAAAATGTATGCCACTCAAGGTATACAGCAAATAAAATAAAATAAGAAAGATGAACATACGCATCTATATGAAAGTGTTTATACAAGAAAATGAGGTAAAATAGGAAATAAGAATTAGTACAAAAGATGGCCAGCTTTTATATTTTTCTCTTATTTTATTTTGTTTGGAAACTGATATTGCGCATGACCCAGATATTTCTGTTCTAAATGTTCTGAGTTCCCAATTATTCTTAACTAAACATCTAACCTAAAAATATTATTTGTGATTAATAAAAATACGAAACAGAATTAAAATAAATAAACATATAATTATTGATAAGTAGATATAGGGCAAAACAAAAAGTGAAATCACCAAACTTTCACAAAACACAAACAAAGTTATTGTCAAAAAAGCTGCAATTTGATTGGCTTACTCTTATTTCTTAAGTTATTTTAGTCATCTGTATAAAGTGACCATTCGTCTCGGATTAGGCAGTCCCATTTTTCAGAGACCTGTCCCGCATAGACAGTGTCCCGGATTTAGTTATATATCGAGTATATAGGTACGCTAAATTTCACTACACAACACTAGCGAATAACGGAAATAAACTACAGAAATCAAGCTTATAACATTTGAAATTTAATAATGCATTTTCTAAATGATGGTTCATCATACATATGCTGACCTTATGTACGTTTAAAAAAATGTCTCAGCCTCGCAAAAAGTACCACTTTAATTCTTTTACATACATCCATCTCACGATGGAAGGTAATCCATCTCACGATGGAAGGTAAGGGTGCAATACAATATTAACAATACGTTTGACTCCGTTATATGGTTTAAGGTTAATTTTCTAAACAGTTTTATATTGATATGCGGTGAAATAGGCCACATCAACTTGAAAAAAATTCACGCCAACATTGGAACATTTTTCTCTGGGATTGTCCCGCATTGGCAGTTTTTAAATATCGTCACTTTACATCTGTATAAACCACTGTTTTTTCCCACCTTCAGACAGCATCTATGGATGATTTACCTACGTCAGCGAATAATTATTCAATAATATCGACAAATAACCAAAGAAATGTTATATAATGTTCGAAACTCATTTGCATTGAAGTCAATTTGAGAACCTTATAAAACAATTTAGTATTGTTTTGCTGATTTAATACTAATTAAAATGTTATATTATTAGTAAATTGGAATAATCGGTAAACCCCAAAACTGATTAAATCCAACAATGCAATAATAATGTATAGGTTGTTCAATTTAATAGGGAGGAGGGGGTTAAAATTTTAACGTCTATATACATGAGCAAAAAGACTATATGATTTTTGACGTATTTTTTCATTTATTAATAAAAGTGGCACCTTCAGAGTTTTCATTGAAATACTATGTACAGAGTGTTCAGAAACTCCTGCCAAACGGAAACTAGTTATTAGAGATGATTTTAAGTCGAGTTAGCTCAAGTTACCTTAATCCGAATATGCTTCCTAAAGGAGCTACAGCCCTTTGAAGAAAACGTCCTTATATGAGTTTTCTTCAAATTATTCAAAAATACCTTTACTTAAAATATTCAAACTTGCTATACCTAATCAATACAGTTACAAAAAATTCATTTACAGCGAACGACTGGTTTCTGTTTATTGATTATACCAAGTTTGAATATTTTAAGTAACGGTATTTTTGAAGCTAGTGGTATGATTGTGGCATCGTCTTCAGAGAGAAATTGCGAACGTTTTCCTAATCAAAGTGTGATTTTGCGGTTTCTCCGTAGATATCGAGCAACTGGAAACGCCAGAGAAAAGATGTATTGTGTATTATACCAGCCAGTAGAGAATCCCCTGAGTAATTCGTACAGGCGAAGATTTCGTCATGAGGTAATCTTAGTACTTTAATCTCATCTACACAACGGAGCAAAAAGAGCATATGTGGCTTATGAGCAGTGTCGGAGGACAGTGGGACGCACATGGGGTTTGTCACCCCGTGTGGTTACCTGGATCTACACTGCAATAATAAGACCCATGTTAACGTATGGAGCAATTGCATGGGGACCGAAGGTTCTACAAGCAACGGCCATCCAAAAATTATATCAAATACAGCGAATGGCTTGCTTAAACATCACAGGAGCCATGAGAACAACACCAACCGCAGCAATGGAACTAATTACTGGTCTGACCCCTCTGGACCTGCACGTCAAGGAGGTTGCGTTAATGGCCATGGTACGATTGCGCACGGCTGGTGTAAACCCCGAAGTAGGAGTGGGCAAATTGAGGTTGAGCCTGTGGCAGGAAGCGCTCACTGCGCTACCTCTGCTGCAGGCAACCAATGATGCAATTGAACCCAGGTTTTTGTTTAACAAACCCTACAAAATTCAAATAAAACAGAACACAGAGCCAGGTGCTGCAAATGCAATACGCATATATACAGATGGTTCAAAAATGAAAGAAGGCTCAGGATGTGGAGTTTACTCAAGAGCACTAAGCCTAAAGATGAAGTGGGGAATGGGAAACAATACCAGCGTAGTTCAAACAGAACTGGCTGGTATCTCAATTGCCACAAAAGAACTAACCAGAAGAGGAATTTCTGGCAAAAACATAATAATCTGCACTGATAGTAGACAAGCCCTATTAGCCTTAAACAGACAACGTGTTATATCGAAGCTAGTACTAGAGTGCCACCAAGATTTAGCTGACGCCACGGCAGATAACAATATTATCCTGAGGTGGGTTAAAGGGCACGACAGGAGTAAAGGAAATCGCATTGCTGATTCTTTAGCCAGGGAAGCCGCTGGACTAAAAATTCTACGACCCAGTGACACCTACGGCCTAACGACTTCGACAATTGCGGAACTAGCCAAACGCTATACCCATACTCAATCCCTTAAGAGATGGGATGGAATCAAAGGATGCAATCTTGCCAGGATCACCCTGGGCGACCCTGGGAAGCTGGAGCCGAAGAAATATTTGGCGATGACCAGGAGAAACCTACGTTTAACAGTAGGATTTCTGACTGGTCACTGTCAACTAGGGAAACACCTCCATACTATGGGGCTAGTGGACACACCTCTATGCGGGATGTGTGAACAGGAAGATGAAACTGTCAGGCATGTCTTATGCGAGTGTCCGGAGTTATCGTCAATAAGAGAGTGTGTGTTCGGTGAGTCTTGGCCTATACCTGCCGATATAAAGGAGATGTCTCCTAGTGACCTGTCCACCTTCCTGAGAAGGACAGGATGGACAATGACCTAGGAAGACAACTCCTCGGGAGGATGTACAATGGGTCACATGTGGCCTAAGTGCTGTGAGCCTACACTCACCCTCCCTACTCTACAGATAGTACTTTAATTTTTGCTAAAATTAAAAAGATCCTCATGTACACAACCTCAAATTTAAGGTTCCTTGCGAGTTTTTAGTTCGGAATGTTAGATCCGATGAAAACGGTTTTTAAAATCTAGAAAAATAGGATTTTGTTTAAATAAAACAATGGTTACATTTTATATGTACTTTATTGATTACATTATGAAGTGAAAACATATTTCCGAAATACATATAAGTATCCCTGTTACGAGATTAAAAACTAAATATATTGTTTAAAATTAATGAGAACAAAAAGAATCTGGGACGTCTAAGAAAAACTTTATACAATCTTTGAACCAACGACGAAAAAACATCGCGTCCGCTTATCGGGACACGGGACAAGAGATTTTTTTTATTGGTTAACTGAGATCGTATACACTATACACAAAAATTCACAAAGTGGAATTATAAAAATGGTTTTGTAAAGACAGTGTTCAAAAAAAAGGCGTTGTTGTCTATTGTAAATCGACAATTACAAAAGATAACCTTATATTTGCAAAATGATTTAAAATAATGAATATATAGATAAAATGTCATTACAAAAGTCGGTTAGGTTGTATATTCCCATAAGAAAGTTTTTAGACGTACACCAATGTAATACTAAGTATTTAGATATCAAAGATATGATACAATAGCGTAAAATAATTGTATAGTTATATCATCATTACCGAAATTAAAAAAAGGAATAAAATCGGAAAATTTAAAATTACATACAAAATAATAAAGTTATAACATTGAATTAAATCAACATTTCTGCAATACACTACTATATAGTTACACGGTTTCAAATAAGATACTTCGTCGGGATTATTAGCATAAAAATTATAATGATATACCGTCCAGTCCACTTTTCACGTTCTTACATTAAAATTTACAGCAGTTTGTTTAGAATTGGTTGGGAATAAAATCAAAGAAAACATGCTGTATAATATTCACAATCCGTTATTTTTCCGTCAATTGTAAATGTTTTTATGAGAAAAAAAAAAAAGTAAAAGGTAATTAGAAATTTTAGAGTCAACCTTGGCGAATATTATACCTGAAAATAACCAAAAAATATATTTAGATTTGCATTATCAATTTGAATAAATCTTATTTTGAACTCGTATAACCAATAATAAAATTTAATGGTAATAAAAATCATAAATGTATACATGTAACATTAATTTTTGAATTTTGATTTTTATTAATATTTTTGAAATATAGAGATCGTATCTTTGCTACCAATAAAATTATTCGACTTAAAATAAAACTATAATTAGGCAATCAAAGATATAAAAAAAAATTATTATTATATATACAGCTGGGGACTTTTAAAAACACAATTCAATAAGAAGAATATCTACAAATCTGAAATTTTGTCGATATTTGTTTTTTTCTCTTAAATCTTTAGATATCTAGGTTGGGTTGGTTTACCTTTTTGGCGTGGCGGTAAAACAGTTAGCAACGGATCTGAGTTAGCCTAACCCAAAAAAAAAATCATAATAAATACACTCACCGGCAAAAAAAATTCGGTAATTTTGCTGAAGTTGCATACGCAATATTTAAAAATGCCGATTATGTTTTTCTTTTTGTTTCAAACTACTGTTGATTATTAAAACATTACAAAATAAATTTTTTCCCTAAATCAATTCCAGGCTTTCATTTAAATACGTGTATCTTCAAAATAAATCAAGATATCAAAATGAAATAAAAACTGAAAGATGGTCTTTGTAATAAACTAAGCGTATCCTCTAGAAATTTCCCGAACTGTTCCACAGGGTGTTAAGAAATTCGACTACAAATACAAGGTTTGTTTTCACCCTGTATAAATAAGATATCAACATTTTTGGAAAAGTTTTCTAGAGTTTGTTTCAACACTAAAAAATTGAAATCGATGAAGAATTACGAAACTTCTTGGACAACGAACTTCAGCCAAATTTTAGGTGGCCGAGTTTTTTTGCCGGCGAGTGTATTTTGGTTCCATTGATATTTAATTAATAGTAAAAAATTTAATTTGTCAATTGTAGGAAATAATTAAATTAGTTATACCTGCTATTAAAATTATTTGACTGCAATTAGTAATTTTTTATTACTATTTGAATTAAAGATTAAAATATATGTATATAAAATTTCAATTCAAGATATTTAAAAGAAAAGACCGCATCTGTATTATAATATATAGTAATATTAGAATAAAATTGAATATATAAGTAGGATAAAAAGTACGAGTTACTTTGTATAAACAAAGCCGACAAAATAACAATTTTTAATAAAAGTTTAAAATTGTATGCCGTGAATAAATGGGTTGAAATAATTATTGGTGGATCCAAAATTACTGTAAACAACCGAATTTTCCTGAAAAAGAAAAACAATATGAATAGATTAAATCAAGATTATTATGGGGACCAAAAAAAATCGCTTTTAACATAAGACGATATAACAAATTTCTTTTAGTTCATCTTTTGCCACTCGGAATACTTGTATACAGTGCGTTGAGATAACTTAACTTACCGTACTTGATCCCTCTTCATGGGACAATCATCCCTTCAATATTTTTTAATGAGATACGCGTTCGTAGCCATTGCCGACTTTTTCCTTTCCCAGAATATGACGATGAAAGGAAAATGTAGGTAAGCTGACAAGCACGTATTTGTAATTAATTTTGGACAAACTATTTAATATGCTTTTGCACGCCAATGGTTTATTGATTTATATTAGTTTTAATCTTCTCTCCTGATGAGACAAAGGAAATATAGAAAAAAATTCTTTTCTAATCTGAAAATAATTGTGATATTCCGCACTTATTTCGACCGTTAGTCATATCAATAACACTCCGAACAAAGAGTGTTTTTATCAATTGATTATACAACCATTACCACGTGCCAAATTATTTTTTGTTATAGTAAATATTAAACGTATTTCTTTACAATTTGTATCATATAAAGGCACCGACAAATTCAAAACGTATTCAAATTTCATGAAACAACGATATTTGTCACCATATATTAGAAATCATATCAACATTTAGATACTTTTTCGAACGTGCTGTTAGGTATTTTACTGACAATGTTCATATTGATTAATGACTTGAACTTTTACGAAATAAAATCGTTCTTGCCTGGTTATACCTAAATATACTAAAGATAAATGAGACTGTTTCTAATTAATTACACTATTTAACAAAAAAATATCTAAGATATTGTATTGATAATTATTTCGATATTGACATATATCATAGTCAGAATGGCAGAAGTTACCGTGCCCTCAGGACGGGGTGGCAAAGTGGGTGTGAAATGTAATGTTCCGCCCTGCTTTCGCAAGTTATAACATTTTTGTATACAGAGTGTCCAGAAACTCTTCTGCCAAACGGAAACTACAGTTACTAGAGGTGATTTTTAGTCGATTTAGCAGCTCAAATTACCTTAATCCGAAAATGCTTCCTAAACGGGAGCTACAGCCCTTTGAAGAAGACGTCCTCATATGAGTTTTCTTCAAATTATTCAAAAATACCGTTACTTAAAATATTCAAACTTGGTATAATCAATAAACAGTTATAAACCAGTCGTTCGCTGTAAATAATTTTTTTTCAGATCCATCACAAGCGTGTCAGTCGGGGGGACCAACAGGTATTTTTATTAAATCGACTTAAAATCACCTCTAGTAACTGTAGTTTTTGTTTGGCAGGAGAGTTTCTGGACACTCGTATTTGGTATAGACTTCCGCCTCGAGGCGGAATTATAATTTTAAATTCATAATTCCGCCGGCGAACCTCTATAGTCACAGACAGGGGGTCTATTCTCAAACAGTGACATTTTTTGTCGCATGCGAGATTGTACTTTTTTGTAAACATTCTTGATGGACAAAAGTATAATCTCGCATGCGACAAAAAATGTCACTGAGAATAGGGACCCTGAACTTTAAAATCCTAAATAAAAAATACGGAAACCACAGTCTTTCGAACGCCGCACTACCCTTCGGCACAATGCAAAGAGGGCGTAACCCAACAAGGCCAGGGCGGGAGCTATGGGGCACAGGTACAAGTGAGAGTGAACATAATAATATAATAATTATTAATGACAGCAAAAAACTTTGTCACTACGCAAAAGAAACAAAACAAAATATAAATCCTACAATATTAAAAAAGTTCATAGGTACCAGACACCAGAATTCAAACAAATTATAGTAAATCTAATAGTAAATTTTATTTATAATTTAAAACTTACCGAAATCCTATCATTTGAAGAAGTTGGCATAGAGCTGCTGGACCATGTATTATTGTTATAATTTACCACTGTACTGTTTGCAGATGTTGAGAAATTACTACCAGTGATTGGGCGTTTGTTTCGAATAATTCTTCTCATATTTGGCGGTACGGAACTGTAACAAGAACATTTATTTAACCTTGTAGCAATATTTCCTAGTTTCACACAAGTATACTTACGTGCAAAAATGTAGTGGAGGATTCATTAAACGGTAGGTCTTGCTGTAACATCTCGGTCTTGCCCATTCAACCCTTATTTTGTAGTGCATTATAGAAAAATCTAGGTAAAAAAAAAGGTTTAATTAAAACGGGGTCTATCCAAACTGCGGCGAAGACGTGTAGGTACCGACTTCTTTGTTTAGTCATATATTATGACGATCAAACTTTAACTTACTTGATAATTTTGAGAATGCATATTCAGCTGAGCTTCTATTGCTGAAATGAACAAATGCATAACTTCTATTTTTGTAAATTTTGAGAACCATTTGCGAGCTGATTTTTCTACAAATACAAGCTCGAATTTCGCTTGAACTGAAATCTGGAGGTAAATTATTCAAGAAGAGAATCGTAACCTGCAAAAAATAATGAAACTATACACCTATACCTTTATTTTTTTCGTAATAAATCTCTACTAACCATATACCACCCTATATTAAATATTATAATAAATTATTTACCCGTGACATAGTCTCATTGTTAACTTCTGGAAGTGGATCAGCCCAATCAACATACAACATTCGATCCCATACATTAAGATTGTTCGGTGTAAGTTGTCTTCTTGCCATGGCTGCGCATCTGTGATTCTCAAATTCCACAAACACAAATCCTCGATTCAAATGTGTATTTTGGCAATCTTGAAACATTAACATATCAACCACCCCATTCGTATATGCTTGTACCATTTCCCATACTTCTTCTCGAGTTTTGTCTACCGGTAAGTTTCCAATGAAGAGTTTGCAGTTGTCCACGGATTTGTAGACACCTATACGAAAATTGGGACGAATTTCGTAATTGTTAAATTTTCCCACAGCTTTATTGGCATCGTCTGAATTGAAGTAAGTCGCGAATGCATACCCTCTGGATTTCTCGTTAAAATCAAGCATCATCCTAAATTTGTAGATCCGTCCAACTTTTTCGAACAATGGAATTAGTTCATCTTCGTAGATTGACTTTGTTAATCTCCCGATAAAAATTTCACATCCTTTTGGAGGTGGCTTTATATTAGCTGAGGCCGGGGGTGCATAGATTCGTTGTCCATTTATCTGAATAATTTCGTATCCACTTCTTGTAGTTAGTTCACTCAACCGTTTAGTTAACCTCGCTTTTCGTTTTTCTTGGATTATTCGTTCTTGAGAAGGGATTGCTTCAAATATTACCATAATTATAAATTTTATTCAATTATAAACAACACAACCTCACTAGATAAATTACTAGACAAAAAAGTAGGCGAGTAATAGGTTAGGTCTGGTATATATGCCTTTTTACAAAGGGGTGGGAGAGTGCATCATTAAAAACCGCGAAAATCTCGTATTGGGCCATAATCCTTCTCACTCATATACAAATTTCTATATGATTATACAATTTTCCTTTCTTTTTAACTTGTGCTGAAGATGTACTTTTTTGTTGCTAGGTGCAGACGTTATTTTGGAATTCTTGTAGGGGAAAGTTGAGTAAATTTTAAAAAAAATTTAATCTATAATCTAAATTTCGCAGGATATGTATTTTTTATACTGTGACTATCCAAAAATTTATTTGTTTGAGCAAAATTATTTGAAAATGTGTCATCGATTAATAAATTCCAATCGACATATTTTTCTTTTTCTTTACTTTATCCTAGGCAGGTAAATTTGCATGAAAAAAAAACCTTGTACCTAGAAAACGGACGGTACCATGGGACAATTACTTTTGTTGCAATTGTTTTTGGCTGTTTTTGACCAATTTCTCATCATTTTGATTGATTGATTGGATCAGCACACCAGTCAAAGGATTGATGTCCTCGGCACCTCAGCCTTAAGGCTTTTTGTGCTCTTGGTTGTGTCGTTTATGTGAAGAGACCAGCAGCCCTTATCAGGCTCAGCAGACTTTTCACTAGGTTCTTCTTGGAGAAATCCTCCCTTGGAAATTCTAGTCCTAGGAGTCTATATCTCCAGTGAGATAGTGCTTCACAATCAAAGATAATGTGAGAGGCTGTTTCCTCCTCTTCCATGCACAACCGACAAATAGGTTCCTCCCTATATATGCCGATTGTATGCATGTGTTTCCTTAGAGTGCACTGTCCAGTGAGTAAACCCGTCACTATCCTTATTTGTGCCCTGCTAAGGTTTAGTATATCATTGGTCAGCTTCTCCGAGGGTTTTTTAACCAGGAGTTTGCTGTGTTCCTGTTTTGGCACGTGTCTCCAGTACGACTGGTGTTTAGTTTGAGTCCACCGAGATATACAACCACGTGCAGCAGTTTTGGATATCCCAAATACTGGTTCAGGACCAGTGAATGCTGTCTCGGACCCCAGCTTTGCTAGGTTGTCCGCCTTTTCATTTCCTACAATGCCCTTATGCCCTGGGACCCACTTAAGAGTAACTCTTTTATGGTTAGCCAGGGTTTTAAGTTTCTGTAGACAATCCCAGACCAGTCTAGATCTGATCTGAGGACATGCTAAAGCTTTTAATGCTGCCTGACTATCAGAGAGTATTAGGATCTTTTGACCCCTGTACCCCCTTTCAATATTCAGTTGCAAACACATATCGATAGCATAGATTTCTGCCTGGAATACAGAAGCAAGATTCCCCAGCGGTGCATGAAAATTGCACCTGGGTCTAGCACCATGAACTCCAGCACCTGTTCCAATGTCAGTCTTTGATCCGTCAGTGTACCACATCAACGTTCCTTCCTGACTGCTTTCTTCCAACCCGTCCCAGTTTAGCTGGATTTGGTATGGTTCGGTGTCGTTGCATCTTGCCAACATGTTGTCACTTCTCATTTTAAGGAGTGAGTTTGTGATAACTTCTGTGATTCTGGAGTGACAGGGGGTGTTGGTTCTTTCATGCCAGTTCCCATTACATTCCAGTCTGTATGCAGCCATCCTCGCTTCCGCCTTGACATGCAGAGCAAGAGGCGGAAGATTAAGAATTGCTTCCATTGCCGCAGTCGGGCTGCTTCTCATGGAACCCGTTATGCACAGACAGGCAAGCCTCATCATTTTACTCATCCGGTTGCTTGATTATTTGCATCAGTTCCAGTCCTGTTTTAGAATTCATATTCGAGTGTGTTGAGTAAGCCTCTGATCAGAAGTTATCCCACATTGTTTTGCCAAATTTTCTATTTTCTTTCATCTCACGCTTCTCGCTGAATTTATATTTGGACTGTTCTGTATTCATTCAGAGCCAATATATATTAAATTCTATTGTCTATTATTGTCTCCACTCTCCCCTAGATCATTTCGTTCTATGTGCTGGCATTGTTTATCTCCATAAGTTAGAAAAAGAGCATTTCATGTCTAGAATTGACCAAAACATTTTAAGAAAACAATTCGACTATTGGGATATGAAAATTTTTAGTTTTTATAAAACTGGAATAGGTATGAAATTAATCTAAACACAATCCGAAAATTTTGAATTAAAAAATATTCCATACTTATTATAACATTCATTATTTTGGTTACTGTACACAGGGTGATTCATTAGTGTGATAGATCTTAGTAGGTAGGTTTGTTATCATAAAATAATGTGAGCGGCTTCAGTAATCATATTAAAATTAGTTCCATAACTGGGTGTCAGATCAAATGAAACATTTCCCCTTTACAACAATATACCTAGGTTGTTGTAACCAATTTTCCATAAAAATCGTAACAATTTCAACGCCTTGTATAACTAATTAGGAGTAAGAGAATTAAAATATATTGGAGCTAAAGCTTTTTAATTATTATCAAAATTTATAAACGCGAATGATTCTGCTAATTTTATTAAATCAAATACATGGTGAGTCAAAAATCAAGGACATTATTTTTTCTGTAATTTTGATTATATAAAATATTTTCACTTTGATTTTTTTATCGTTTTGAGTATAGGAAACTAAGTTACTGTTTAGTTAGGATTGTGTAGATAATACAGAATTATACCCCTTGGAGTCACCACTAATCGACTTTCCCACTAGTGTAGAATTCTTCTTCGATTGGTATCACGCTTTCCTACTTTATATTTTCATACTTTCATTAACTCTCTAACAGATGGCGCAGCATTCAATAATCGATTCGCGTATTCACGAGTGATGAAAAATGAATGTGAAGAACATATTGAATTATTTATTTGGAAAATAAGCTTCATGATAACAAAGAAAGTTGATATGTATCCACATGGGCATTTTGAAATAATCAAATTTCGCGGTACTAGTTCTAAATTCAAATATATTTAGTTGCGAAACAGCGCTAACTATCGGATATTCAAATAGCTATATACCAGAACAATATTTTTTGAATTAAAATTAGCTATTTAAAGGAATTTTGTTTTGCAATCTACCAAGAACTTTGTTCTACTACAGAGTGTAGACGTTTATTAAAATTTCTAGCTCTAGTGATTCCTGGTGGAATTTTTACCTCAAAAGTTATTTTCTTTTAGTTTTATCATTACAACAAGGATTCTCTGTAGTCGTATCAAAAGTAGAATTGGCAAAGTAGGCGATAAATAACTTCCTGCCTTGAATCTTAAAGGACTGTTTGTGGTTTATGTGGCTATTACATGAATTCGAGGAATGAGAAACTTCGTACACTTTTGATTAGAAAGGATTTTCAAGCAATGTTAAATGTTACAAGTTTATATAGTTGTTTTCAGTGTTTAGCAATTGCAAAATTCTGTGGCGTACGGTATTTTATAATCAAGGGTACATATTTATAATGTTTCATTTTATTTTTTTAAAACGTTTGACGATAATTAACATTGTTCAATACCACGTGCTATAGACGAAGGGCTGGCTGGAATTTTGAGCCTGAGCCTGAAAATGGCCCTCAAAACCTGGAGAATTGGGTTTTCAGCCAATATCTCCTAAAATATGGCCTTTAGAGAAATTTTGTTCAAACAAAAAATGAAGATCACTTCATTCTCTACAAAAATGGTCCTTATCATTTTTTTCGCAACATTTATATTTTTTGCAAAAAATACAGGTGAAAAATTCCAAATTTTGAGCTTGACAACAAATGCCAATTTTTTACAAAATTTGAGGTGGTAAATGTTGGAAATACACTGGCCTTAATGTTTTTACCTCTGGAAACCAATTGTAGATGGCGCCACCACATTTCCCCCGTCGTTCACCATGCATTTTTCAAGAGTTTTTATGCTTATGGACCGTTTTTTCTTCCCAGGGATGAGTGTTTAAACTATGTGTATTAGGAAACAGAGCATAAGATTGATTACATAGGGATGGACCTCACAAATAGGCCCTAAACTATCAAAAATCAGTTTTCCCCACGTGGCAGCGTCTTGGAGTTCATGAGAGATGTAGAGAATGAAATGATCTTCATTTTTTGTTTGAACAAAATTTCTCTAAAGGACATATTTTAGGAGATATTGGCTGAAAACCCAATTTTTCAGGTTTTGAGGGCCATTTTCAGGCCCGGGCAGGGTGTTGATATGTGTAGAGGTTGGCTTATCTTAAATGATATGTAATTATCTGTTATTATTTATGGGCGATAATTTACTTCATTTACTGGACTATAAACTGTTTGGATAAATCCGTGGTTGATGGTTTCGCATTCAGATTCATTAATTTCAATTTCATATATGTATATAAATAACTTCATTCGAATTAAATTCGAGTGCTCACTCTACTCATCCGCCTCATATCCTTTTGACATCTCCTTTTAATGGCAACGAATGAAATCATTCTAAAACCTACTAGGTATTATACAAATACATGTGAGATGAAAGTTTGAAACGTTAATCAATTGGAATTTCGGCATAATATACTGAGTAATTTTTGAAGGGAGCAAAGTTTAGAAGATACAAGGCAGCTGGATATACGCCGCGATCCAGCGTGCTTATACAGGGTGGTCCGAAAGAAATGGTCCAAACTGAAATGGAAGATTCTTGGCCTCAAAATATTACGATTTCATACAACTTGCTTTAAAAAAATATTGATAATAATAAAGATACGGGGTGGCAAAGTTGGAATGTCAAAAATGTTTTTTCTCAGAAAAATGGAAGATTTTGGAAATACAAACGTGAAAATTTGAATATGGGGATTTTAAGGCATAATAAATCATAATAATATCCGTTCCGATTTATTTTCTAGAGTTCGCCACATAAGCTATGTTATACTCTTCTTTTATTGAAAAATATTAAAATATCTTTTTTATCATCAATATATTGTCATTAGAGCAACTTGCGTTCAGATTGTAATATTTTTAGGCCAATAATCTTCCATTCCACCTTGGACCATTACTTACGGACCACCCTGTATATCTACAGAGTGAGTTTTAAGTATGGATCGCCTCAATCATCTCTAGATTTTGTCATGCAAAGATTTTGTGATATGGTCGATATTATGGCGGTATATTTACATTGTTGTCAGATATTTCCTTTTCCGGAATAATATTGAACTTTGTTATTTAGATTGGATCAACCTGTATATTTATTATACCCATATGGTATAATTTAGGAATTCGGAATTTTAGAAAACATACAGTAAAGTTGTTTTTCCATTTACTTTTTTGCAACACCCCTTACTGTTGAATTCTTCTTATCTCTGTGGTAATTCTATCTTTTAATTCCTTAATATTGGCATGTTTTGTTTTGTAAACTTATAAGTGATCCCACAGGAAATAGTCTAAACCACGCCTTGCTTGGAATTACAGATACTCGAATGTATCTATTGACTTTGTATTTATAATCCGATCGAATTCGGTAAATCAACCAACACCGTTCGAGCAAAATTATAAGCGACTCTAATTAGAAACCAGTGACATTTATTGAAACAGAAACAAACAAAATCGAGTCGAGTGGTTTGAAATACGACCTATTACGTACAACGACATTTATACAGGGTGTTTTAAAAATGATTTAATGTCTTTTTAATCACATTTTTCATTTAAAAAGTAATATGGTGTAACTCGAAAGAAAAATAATTATTATGCCCAAGAGAAAGTTATTTTCAAACTCTAGATCTAAAGGCGTTTCGCTTGAATACATTTTTGAAAGTTTCATTTATAGGCCAGTCGATAGGGGTCCGCGAGAATGCTTAGTTTACCGAATTTTTCCGGACAAACCATTGCTCGGTCGAAAAAAGTGCAGGAAACCTTTTTTATTGCAAAACATTTCCCTTACACGGTGGTGTTTTTTATTTTTCTCTACCTTCCTCCCAGCGCGAAATATTTCGACAAAAATAAGTTTTTTGATTTTTTTTTTTAATTTGGGAAATTGATAGACTGGTAAACTTTTTTTTATATTAATCTACATACTTTAAGGTACTTATAAAAAAAAAATCAGCCGTATTGCTAATTACTTGTACTTTTTGTCTAAAATTTCCCCTACCGACTGGCCTATTACATCTTCATAATCGTAAAGATTTTTTTTTCATGGTTATAAAGGTACTCTGTGATTCAAGAACTTTTTAGTGAAAAATATATAAAAATAAAGCCTATAGTGAGGGAGCTTATTTTATTGATATATACGTATAACAAAACTAATACTTGTCCGCCTTGTTAAGTGATTAATTATCAAATTTTTTAAATTCAATTTCGTATAATTACTTTGATAAAAAGCCGTTAACGATCGCCAATTTGGAAACTCGTTAAAACTTTTGTATATTTTGTTTTAATTGAATTACAATAGACCGTTATAATGAGATGTTAATTTCGTTTCGTTTAAATATTATTTTTGTCGCGAATTTAATAATGACATTAATTGGTATGGTAGACAATTTTTTTTTGTTCGCTTACTACGTATTTTATATTCGAAATTAGTGGATATGGAAATTTGCAGAGAAAATTTTCATTTATCATAGACGTACTATAAAAGTTTCATAGGGGATTCATTTGTTGGTAAGAGTTTCATTTTATCACGCATAGGCGTACTTTACCATTTTTTTAAAATAGGTTTGTAAAAATATCCTTCATCATAGACGTACGCTGCCAGCTTTTTCAGAAATATTATATTTATTTAATTTTATCATCTACGAACATGATTTTTTAAGAAGTTTTACACGAAATAATAAATTTCCTAATATTCTCTAAGAAATAAAAGAAAAATCCCTTTCTCGTACTTATGGGTGAACCCAGTTTTTGTTTTTGTTTACGATACTCTGATTGTTCGTGTTCAGAGACCCGTATATAATTGATGGTGCATTTGGCATATCCATTATTAATTAGTAAGTGAATCATCAACCAGGTCGAGTGCATTACGGAACTCATTTTGCATAACAGCAGGTCCGAAGCTACCATAATATAATTTCCCTCAGTGATTAATAACATCGCGTCATGTTTATCAATCGAGAAAGATGGTCGGACACAATTTTCGAAATAAATCTCGTTTCTATGATGCCTGCAAGCGCATTTCTATAAATTACTAACAACGATTGATTTGTATTGCTATCTACTTCAACTAAATTTAAGTAAAATTATTTATTTCAACCCAGTCCAGCCCTATTCCCAATTCATTAAGTCTTCCTCTTTTGTATTCTGAATATTCTACAAATTTTGCACTTGAAGGATATTTATTTACTGAGTATTATTTCTTATTATTTTAAATTTCTTACAATTATTATTTAAACCACCATCCTTTTTACCTTTAGTAACATTCAATCGTGGTTCTGTGTAGCTAGCATAAGTTTATTTATGTAAATCGTCCTTTTGATCACCTCCATTGAATTTACCACGTTCTATATTTGACGCGAAACGGCTTTGTAACTTGTATCTTACAAGGAAACTATTTAAAAGTTTTAGTACCAGTTAGAAATAACATACGGGGTTGGGATAAAGTATGGAACCTAGTAAATATCTTTTAAACGAAAAGATCGATATTTATGAAAATTTGCAGGTCAGTGCAATGGACCAAATGCATCTAATGTACATTTTTTTACGGTTTAACCGGAAATGCCATCAACTTCTTTAATTTAAATGGGACACCCTATATATTTTTACAGATTTTGAAAAAGTTTGTTATTTTGAATTCATACATACTGAGTTTAGTGTAAAAAAATTGTATAAACGAGGAATATAGCACTTTAATCAACCTCCTTTGAGTTTTTTGTATTAGAGCAAAAAACTATTTAGATAAACTAATTGATGTTGTTTGTATGCATAGTAATAAATAAACGAGTACTGTTTAGTACGTCTTTTGTTCTCCAAGTGTCAAATTCTAATTGACGGAAATAAATTTTACAATTTAGAATGGTTCAATTAAGTGAAAAAGAGCGTATTGAAATTTTAATGATGATCGGTTATGGTGATCGTGTTAGAACTCATGAAGAAGTGTGTCATATTTTTAATAATTTGCATCCGGAGAGAAATCCTATATCACGTTCAACAGTAACTAAAACATTACAACGTTTTAATACAACTGGAATGGTAAAAAATTTGCTAAAACCTGGAAGACCGCAGACTGCAACGAACGAAACTGTTAAACAAAATATTGCAATCGATTTAGAAGAATCACCTCAAACTTCCACCACAAATTTGACACTAAAACATGGTATCAGTCGACATTCTGTAGGAAAGATATTAAAAAGTGAAAAGTATCATCCATATAAGGTACAGTTGGTTCAAGAATTGTCAGACGATGATTTCGACCGACGGCTCTGGAATATTGCGAACGGCTAATGGACATCTGTAATGTCGACGACAATTTTGCTTCTAACCTAGTTTTTTCCGATGAGGCAACTTTTTGTTTAAATGGAACAGTTAATCGCCATAACTCAAGGTATTGGTAAAATGAGAATCCTCATTGGATTCATGAAGCACATACCCAGCATCCACAGAAGTTGAATGTTTGGATGGGAATTGTCGAAAATAGGCTTATGGGCCCATTTTTTGTCGACGGAAACTTGAATGGTGACAAGTATTTGGATCTTCTAAATAACGAAAATTTCTACACTTCAACAGAATGGGTAATTACCACAAAATGTTTGGTTTCAACAAGATGGAGACCCTCTCCACTATGATAGACGGGTGATTGATTTTCTGGATGCGAATTTTCCAAAACGATGGATTGGACGTAGAGGATTTATAGAGTGGCCTGCTCGTTCTCCGGATCTTAGCCCGTTAGATTTTTTTCTCTGGGGTTATCTAAAATCACGTGTTTACGTTAGACGACCAACAAACTTACAGGAATTGAGACAAAGAATTATTGATGAATGTGAACTAATACGTGGAGAAGTCTTGGAAAGAGTGACTCAAGAATTTGTTAATAGGATGGCATATTGTCAGCAAGTGAACGGCGAGCATTTTGAACATTTGAAGTAATTTTTTTTCTCATTATTCTAAAATAATGAAAGGTACACCTATTGTACAACTAACAGTGAGTTATTCCTCGTTTTTACAAATTTTTTTACACTAAACTCGGTATGTATGAATTCAAAATAACAAGCTCTTTCAAAATCTGTAAAAATATATAGGGTGTCCCATTTAAATTAAAGAAGTTAACGGCATTTCCGGTTGAACCGGAAGTATATTATTAACAAAAAAATGTACATCAGTTGCATTTTGTTCCACTGCACTTACCTGCAAATTTTCATGAATATTCGTTTAAAAGATATATACTTGGTTCCATACTTTATCCCAACCCTGTATAATTTTTCTTGCTCTTTTTCTTTAAAAAAAATGTGCTTTGCATTGCGAATGTCAATTTCCAAATAATATGAATATGAAAAATAAGATCGGAGAATCCTGTTATTTTCAATATTTACTTTTCAGCTACTTTTCTGGATCTTTGTGTCGAACAAAGGCTGAGAAAAAAAAACGAGAGAAAAACTGTGTGTAAAGGTACAGGAAACGACGAGCATGTTGAAAAATTAAAAGAAAATCATTTCCCATGACATCGCTTGAATAACTTTTTATTTAATCGAAATCTGAAAAGGAGATTTTTCAATAATTGAAAATTCTCTTTAATTTTAAAATTTAAAGCTGATTAATGAACTTTAACTATGCTCTCTTCATTTTTCTTTTTACAAATTGGCAGGGTTAAAATTGATTCATCGACGACGAATTTTCCTTAAAAATATATTCGCGAAAAGTTTTAGATATTTGTTTGCTCCCAAATGAATATTTAAAAGTCTAAATTTGGAAAATTGGCAATTAACATCTTTGGCAGTAAAGAATAATTGATGAAGCAACATTAAATACTACCAGAAGCATTGTAGTAATGTTCTTCCTTTTTCATACACATGTATGTATTTTTTTGGTAACACCTAAAACATCTATTGTGTTCTCTTATTTGTTATTGTACTGTACTCCTAAATTTGGTCCGAACAATACATTAATTAAATGCTTTCAAAAGCGAAAACATGCAATAAGTAAAGTTAATGAAATACTAAACCCGTAACAGATATATACAAGTTATAGTTTAAGTTTGTAGCTTGGAATCAATTTCGCGCGTTCAATTTTGAAGTGTGATTATTTACTGAACGTAATATGTAATATAGGCGAGGTACTGAAATGTTATTTGTTTGTATAAAACACTTAATTGCAATTTTTTTGTAAGATTTTGTCTAACTGATTTAGTTTATAATGTTGCAGACGCGTTTGATATACAGGCTTAGAGACAGAATTTAGAAGCAACCGACACTTGAAGTATGAATTGCATGTGACAATTCCAAGTCTTACCAGGGTTGATAACCCGGGCGATTAATCGCCATTTGGGCTATTATTTTTCTTGAGAGGCTCAGCTAAGGGCTATTTTTTGAGCGATATTCGTTATTCTCTCCGGCTATTTTGGGCGGATTTACTTTGGGTGATTTTGCACTTATGATGCGATCTATATTTTGATAAAAAATTTTGTTGGTACTCTAGTTTTCGAGATAATCGATGCCAAAGTTCGAAAATTCACCTTCTTTTATTGATATCTATCTTTCTTTTTGACATGTATTAAAGAGAGAGAACACATATCGTTTTGCTACAATGAATGCACCTTTATTCGCTCAAGATTCGCACAGAGGTTATCAAAATAGCCGTTGTTTATGTAGGCTAGTTGATGAAATAATAGGAAAATTACGGAAAAATAATATATTTATGATGCCTTTCTCAGACAAAAATCATAATTAACAATGGTAAATGTATGTAATATGTCCTGGGATCTAAGAAGATACAATACTTGCCCAGAACTTGCCATACATAGAAGGTGAAATTTCAAACTTTGGCATCAATTATTTCGAAAACTAGAGATATGTTCACGATTATATTAAGAAATTCGTGTTTTTCAGGTCAAAATACGTAAGTACCAAGAAAAATTTTCATAAAAATATAAATCGCATAAGTGCAAAATTACTAAAATATGTCATTTTTATCATTCAGAAAAATCGCCGATTCGAAAAAAAATACGCCAAAATTTTCGCCTGCGGCGCGCTTTTTAATCGCTTCGCTCGCTCTATGACACCTGGCGATTTCGGCGATTATTTTCACAACCAATGCTATTTTTATTATAATAAAGTTGGCAACCCTGACTCTTACCCATTCTCTTTCCCTTTTCCCCTAATTTCTCTCAACTTCTCAACCCCGTTACCCTTATCCACTCTCTTCTCATCACCCCTACAAACTGTCTCCCGCTTACTTCCTCTACACTTAGCTGCCCCTTTCCCCTTCCAACCAAAACGACTCTCTTACCAACTTTTCTCTTTCAACTAGTTACTCCTCAACTTTTGCCCATCATCTGAAATTCATGCAGGAAAACGGAGCTAGCTTCTAATAATCCCGCCACCCTCTCCCTTATCTAGACACTTTTGTAACATGCTATTCAGCCTGTCACGTTTTTTGTTTTAAAAACTGTATTGTTTAGTTAATTTCTGTGGCTCATTAGTCACTTCCTCCCAAATTTCTAAACATGCCGTTTCTTTGTCGCATTAGTCACTCCAAAATAAAACATTAATTTTATCGAATTCCCCTTCCATTTTTGTCTTAAGATATTCGAAATTTCTAGTTTCGATTGGAACTCTTTCTTTCCTCTTACTGCCACTAAGAAGGCATTTCAATATATTTTTTTAATTTATCATTTGTGAACAATTTTCATCGTCTGGTTGGTAAGTTGATTGTGGTATTTTCGCAGGGTTATTTTCTAGTATAGTGCTTACTGCTTATTTATGTTTATTGCTTATTTGCTACTTTGCATTTTTTGTATAAGTATTTATGTTGTATTTTAACACGTGGAGTTCGAGTATTGTATGCATTATAGCATAAGCTCCTTCTTCACCCGATCTGTACTATTTATTCGTTCGTTCCCGAATGTTTTTTTTTCTAGTTTCTTATCTCTGTTTTTCTCTTTTTTCCACAGATCTGCAGCCGGCAAGTTTACGTCTTAAGTTGACCACAAGTTTGAGGCAATCGTATAGTTCCCGTTCCCGTGTACGAGACCACATCCTGTTGAAGAAATCAAGCTGAGAACTGCAAAACATCCCCAGCCCTCTGAGATAAGCTCCTTCGTCTTATCTTTAGCATGTGGAAGATTTGGATTTGGCATGTTAGATTATAATTTGGTATTTTCTTCGTTTGGTTTTTTTCAATATTTAATTTATGTGAAGTTTTTAATAAATATTTATTATCTTCAATTTTTGTATTGATTATTCAATATTTATTAAATTGGATAATACGTGTTCGGGAATGAGTAAATCCATTTTGTTAATATTTGCTTAAGTAACATGAAGTTGATTAATACAAGGTGTTTCCAGCTTTCCACCTTTGGCTTCTGTTTTTCATTACTTTCGTTCGATTGAAAAGCTGGTGGTGTCCAATCTAATAATAATTGTACGCCCCATCCCAGTGATACCGAAGAAAATAGTTTAATTGGTACCGAATTCCACTCCCCGAGGTAGAGTGCCCTAGCCTGGGACCTTGAGTAATCTACGATTTAAGATCTATCGCATTATTTTCTTCTCGTTATTTTATTTTGAAAATTAAGAAGTTCACGAAAGAAATCGGAGTTTCTAATAATCCCGCCATCCTCTCCCTATTCTGGACACTTACTCAAGTACTCTACAGTGAGGACTATGATGGTACACTATAACTAGCGCCATCTATTCGAAATCTCTCGAACTAATTTCTTCTCATTTTTTTTGTGTTAAAAGTTCAGAAATTCGCGAAGGAAAACGAAGCGAGCGAGTTTCTAATAATCCCACCATCCTCTCCCTATTCTGGACACTTACTTAAGTACTCTACAGTGAGGACTATGATGGTACACTATAACTAGCGCCATCTATTCGAAATCTCTCGAACTAATTTCTTCTCGTTTTTTTTTGGTTTTAAAAATTCAGAAATTCGCGAAGGAAAACGAAACGAGCGAGTTTCTAATAATCCCACCATCCTCTCCCTATTCTGGACACTTACTTAAGTACTCTACAGTGAGGACTATGATGGTACACTATAACTAGCGCCATCTATTCGAAATCTCTCGAACTAATTTCTTCTCATTTTTTTTGTGTTAAAAGTTCAGAAATTCGCGAAGGAAAACGAAGCGAGCGAGTTTCTAATAATCCCACCATCCTCTCCCTATTCTGGACACTTACTTAAGTACTCTACAGTGAGGACTATGATGGTACACTATAACTAGCGCCATCTATTCGAAATCTCTCGAACTAATTTCTACTCGTTTTTTTTTTGTTTTAAAAATTCAGAAATTCGCGAAGGAAAACGAAACGAGCGAGTTTCTAATAATCCCACCATCCTCTCCCTATTCTGGACACTTACTTAAGTACTCTACAGTGAGGACTATGATGGTACACTATAACTAGCGCCATCTATTCGAAATCTCTCGAACTAATTTCTTCTCATTTTTTTTTTGTTTTAAAAATTCAGAAATTCGCGAAGGAAAACGAAACGAGCGAGTTTCTAATAATCCCACCATCCTCTCCCTATTCTGGACACTTACTTAAGTACTCTACAGTGAGGACTATGATGGTACACTATAACTAGCGCCATCTATTCTAAATCTCCCGAACTCATTTCTTCCCATTTTTTTTTGTTTTAAAAGTCCAGAAATTCATGAAAGAAAACGAAGCGAGCGAGTTTCTAATAATCCCACCATCCTCTCCCTATTCTGGACACTTACTTAAGTACTCTACAGTGAGGACTATGATGGTACACTATAACTAGCGCCATCTATTCGAAATCTCTCGAACTAATTTCTACTCGTTTTTTTTTGTTTTAAAAATTCAGAAATTCGCGAAGGAAAACGAAACGAGCGAGTTTCTAATAATCCCACCATCCTCTCCCTATTCTGGACACTTACTTAAGTACTCTACAGTGAGGACTATGATGGTACACTATAACTAGCGCGATCTATTCGAAATCTCTCGAACTAATTTCTTCTCATTTTTTTTGTGTTACAAATTCAGAAATTCACGAAGGAAAACGAAGCGAGCGAGTTTCTAATAATCCCACCATCCTCTCCCTACTCTGGACACTTACTTAAGTACTCTACAGTGAGGACTATGATGGTACACTATAACTAGCGCCATCTATTCGAAATCTCTCGAACTAATTTCTTCTCATTTTTTTTGTGTTAAAAGTTCAGAAATTCGCGAAGGAAAACGAAACGAGCGAGTTTCTAATAATCCCACCATCCTCTCCCTACTCTGGACACTTACTTAAGTACTCTACAGTGAGGACTATGATGGTACACTATAACTAGCGCCATCTATTCGAAATCTCTCGAACTAATTTCTTCTCATTTTTTTTGTGTTACAAATTCAGAAATTCACGAAGGAAAACGAAGCAAGCGAGTTTCTAATAATCCCACCATCCTCTCCCTATTCTGGACACTTACTTAAGTACTCTACAGTGAGGACTATGATGGTACACTATAACTAGCGCCATCTATTCGAAATCTCTCGAACTAATTTCTTCTCGTTTTTTTTTGGTTTTAAAAATTCAGAAATTCGCGAAGGAAAACGAAACGAGCGAGTTTCTAATAATCCCACCATCCTCTCCCTATTCTGGACACTTACTTAAGTACTCTACAGTGAGGACTATGATGGTACACTATAACTAGCGCCATCTATTAGAAATCTCTCGAACTAATTTCTACTCGTTTTTTTTTGGTTTTAAAAATTCAGAAATTCACGAAGGAAAACGAAGCAAGCGAGTTTCTGATAATCCCACCATCCTCTCCCTATTCTGGACACTTACTTAAGTACTCTACAGTGAGGACTATGATGGTACACTATAACTAGCGCCATCTATTCGAAATCTCTCGAACTAATTTCTTCTCGTTTTTTTTTGGTTTTAAAAATTCAGAAATTCACGAAGGAAAACGAAGCGAGCGAGTTTCTAATAATCCCGCCATCCTCTCCCTATTCTGGACACTTACTTAAGTACTCTACAGTGAGGACTATGATGGTACACTATAACTAGCGCCATCTATTCGAAATCTCTCGAACTAATTTCTTCTCATTTTTTTTGTGTTAAAAGTTCAGAAATTCGCGAAGGAAAACGAAGCGAGCGAGTTTCTAATAATCCCACCATCCTCTCCCTATTCTGGACACTTACTTAAGTACTCTACAGTGAGGACTATGATGGTACACTATAACTAGCGCCATCTATTCGAAATCTCTCGAACTAATTTCTACTCGTTTTTTTTTTGTTTTAAAAATTCAGAAATTCGCGAAGGAAAACGAAACGAGCGAGTTTCTAATAATCCCGCCATCCTCTCCCTATTCTGGACACTTACTTAAGTACTCTACAGTGAGGACTATGATGGTACACTATAACTAGCGCCATCTATTCGAAATCTCTCGAACTAATTTCTTCTCATTTTTTTTGTGTTAAAAGTTCAGAAATTCGCGAAGGAAAACGAAGCGAGCGAGTTTCTAATAATCCCACCATCCTCTCCCTATTCTGGACACTTACTTAAGTACTCTACAGTGAGGACTATGATGGTACACTATAACTAGCGCCATCTATTCGAAATCTCTCGAACTAATTTCTTCTCACTTTTTTGTGTTAAAAGTTCAGAAATTCGCGAAGGAAAACGAAGCGAGCGAGTTTCTAATAATCCCACCATCCTCTCCCTATTCTGGACACTTACTTAAGTACTCTACAGTGAGGACTATGATGGTACACTATAACTAGCGCCATCTATTCGAAATCTCTCGAACTAATTTCTACTCGTTTTTTTTTTGTTTTAAAAATTCAGAAATTCGCGAAGGAAAACGAAACGAGCGAGTTTCTAATAATCCCACCATCCTCTCCCTATTCTGGACACTTACTTAAGTACTCTACAGTGAGGACTATGATGGTACACTATAACTAGCGCCATCTATTCGAAATCTCTCGAACTAATTTCTTCTCACTTTTTTGTGTTAAAAGTTCAGAAATTCGCGAAGGAAAACGAAGCGAGCGAGTTTCTAATAATCCCACCATCCTCTCCCTATTCTGGACACTTACTTAAGTACTCTACAGTGAGGACTATGATGGTACACTATAACTAGCGCCATCTATTCGAAATCTCTCGAACTAATTTCTACTCGTTTTTTTTTGTTTTAAAAATTCAGAAATTCGCGAAGGAAAACGAAACGAGCGAGTTTCTAATAATCCCGCCATCCTCTCCCTATTCTGGACACTTACTTAAGTACTCTACAGTGAGGACTATGATGGTACACTATAACTAGCGCCATCTATTCGAAATCTCTCGAACTAATTTCTTCTAATTTTTTTTGTGTTACAAATTCAGAAATTCGCGAAGGAAAACGAAGCGAGCGAGTTTCTAATAATCCCACCATCCTCTCCCTATTCTGGACACTTACTTAAGTACTCTACAGTGAGGACTATGATGGTACACTATAACTAGCGCCATCTATTCGAAATCTCTCGAACTAATTTCTTCTCATTTTTTTTGTGTTAAAAGTTCAGAAATTCGCGAAGGAAAACGAAGCGAGCGAGTTTCTAATAATCCCACCATCCTCTCCCTATTCTGGACACTTACTTAAGTACTCTACAGTGAGGACTATGATGGTACACTATAACTAGCGCCATCTATTCGAAATCTCTCGAACTAATTTCTCCTCTTTTTTTTTTGGTTTTAAAAATTCAGAAATTCACGAAGGAAAACGAAGCAAGCGAGTTTCTAATAATCCCACCATCCTCTCCCTATTCTGGACACTTACTTAAGTACTCTACAGTGAGGACTATGATGGTACACTATAACTAGCGCCATCTATTCGAAATCTCTCGAACTAATTTCTTCTCATTTTTTTTGTGTTAAAAGTTCAGAAATTCGCGAAGGAAAACGAAGCGAGCGAGTTTCTAATAATCCCACCATCCTCTCCCTATTCTGGACACTTACTTAAGTACTCTACAGTGAGGACTATGATGGTACACTATAACTAGCGCCATCTATTCGAAATCTCTCGAACTAATTTCTACTCGTTTTTTTTTTGTTTTAAAAATTCAGAAATTCGCGAAGGAAAACGAAACGAGCGAGTTTCTAATAATCCCGCCATCCTCTCCCTATTCTGGACACTTACTTAAGTACTCTACAGTGAGGACTATGATGGTACACTATAACTAGCGCCATCTATTAGAAATCTCTCGAACTAATTTCTACTCGTTTTTTTTTTGTTTTAAAAATTCAGAAATTCGCGAAGGAAAACGAAACGAGCGAGTTTCTAATAATCCCGCCATCCTCTCCCTATTCTGGACACTTACTTAAGTACTCTACAGTGAGGACTATGATGGTACACTATAACTAGCGCCATCTATTAGAAATCTCTCGAACTAATTTCTACTCGTTTTTTTTTGGTTTTAAAAATTCAGAAATTCACGAAGGAAAACGAAGCAAGCGAGTTTCTGATAATCCCACCATCCTCTCCCTATTCTGGACACTTACTTAAGTACTCTACAGTGAGGACTATGATGGTACACTATAACTAGCGCCATCTATTCGAAATCTCTCGAACTAATTTCTTCTCGTTTTTTTTTGGTTTTAAAAATTCAGAAATTCACGAAGGAAAACGAAGCAAGCGAGTTTCTAATAATCCCACCATCCTCTCCCTATTCTGGACACCTACTTAAGTACCCTACAGTAACTACGATGATGGTGTACTATAACTAGCGCCATCTTTTCGAAATCTCTCGAACTATTTTCTTCTCGTTATTTTGTTTAAGAAATTCAGTTTCCCCATCCACTAACAACTAACACTACCTGCTCCACTAACGCCCTTTACCCGTTCCCTCTCTCTTCCCATTACCATCTTTAACCCTTTCCACCTTTCTCCAACTCACTTAATACACTCGCACTACGAAAAAGAAATGAAAAACAAAAAATTTTGAAATACAGTTTTATTAAACTTAAACACTTTAGGCCGGAGGAAAATTATCCACGTAAGAAAGTTTAAGCCCGAGAGTGATCCTCGACGCTTCAATTCCGAAGTGGAATGAATGCACTTATACACGTTGTGTCCACAATCACGGTCATATTATATTTTGGACAAAACGTGTCTAAGTTGGCAGTTTCGCAGCCGTTGGCGATACTTGACACTGAACACTCTTTACACTACCACTACACCAACACTAAATAGATAGTGTAGTGTTAGTGTTGGTGTAGAGGTAGAAACAGTGTTCAACGTCTAAGGGGAAGGGTGAATTGAATGATATTTTCCCTTCCTCTTTTTGGAAAAATTAATATTATGTTCATAGGTAATATACGTTATTTGGAGCACACATTAGGAAGGGGAAGGGAATATATCCACTCAAGAACTTAAAACTTTTTTACGTGGATAGAAAGATATCTAGAACACATGACATAACTTAACATAGCTTGAGCGTACGATAACAGTAAGCTTCTGTCCATGTCTATTTCTTTTTCTTCTTCCGATAATCGTCTGGATCTGAAAAAAAAACAAAAATTTATTACTTTCTAACAAAAACCAGCAAAATTGAAAAATGCGATTTTTTTAAAAATTTGGTGGGAGCGCACGGGATAGTGGTTATTTTGAGTTTAGGGCAGTTTATTCCAATTTATAACTTGACTAACAGGTTCGGCGTTGAGAAAGCTTTCTTATCACTTTCTGGACTGGGACTATTAGGTGATATTTCATTTTTTTCCATTAAAAACCAACAAAATAAAAAAATGCGATTGCAGGAATTTTTTTAAAAATTTGGTGGGAGCGCGCTGGATAGTGGTTATTTTGAGTTTCATGGCAGTTTATTCCAATTTCTTACTTGACTAACAGATTTGGCGTTGAAAAAACTTCCTCATCACTCTCTAGACTGGGACTATCAGGTGATATTTAAATTTTTTTCCATAAAAAATCAGCAAAATAAAAAAATGCGATTGCTGGAATTTTTTTAAAATTTGGTGGGAGCGCGCGGGATAGTCGTTATTTTGAGTTTCATGGCAGTTTATTCCAATTTCTAACGTGACTAATAGGTTCGGCGTTAAGAAGACTTTTTAATTATTCTCTTGACTGAGACTATTAGGCGATATTTTATTCGTTTCCATCAAAAACCAACAAAAATAAAAAATGTGGATGTTGAGATTTTTTAAAATTTGGTGGGAGCGCGCGGGATAATGGTTATGTTGCATTCTATGGCCGTTTATTCCAATTTTTTATAAAACTAACAGGTTTGCCTCCAGGAAGACTATTTCAACTTTGTCTGGATCGAGATACTTAGATGAAATTTCTTTATTTCAATGAAAAAGTAAAAAATATAAATAAATGTCGATTTTGAACATTAAAAAATATGGCGAAACTGCCAGGAAATACGTTTTGACGCAATTCAAAACCTACCAAGCTATCCAAATCTTTTGAACAATTATACGTACTAGAATTTTTAATTCATCCCTGTCTAATTTTTGACTTTAATTCAATTATAATTCCATTGCTTTTGTCGTCGTTTATCCAAATAACTCGAACAGATCTCTTCATCTTTCTCGAGCTAAGCGAAATGTAGAGATAAATTGAATAAATTCTAACCTTAAGCGCAAAATTATTCTTATCGGTGCTACAAAGTTGAACTGAAGAATATAACATTTGCAAACGTAAAGAGATCCACACTGCTCCGGGCCAGCAGTATGAGATTGTAAAATTTAATTTAACGCATCAAATTAGATTATGAAAACTTCAAACATAATTATTATGACTAGGAACAAGATATAATTTTAACTCTAATTTATAACCGTTAAGGTACCTATATAATGAAAATACGGTGGAAAGAAGTTCTGCTTTGTACTGAAAAAAGTGGTATTGAGGTAGTAGGAGTACAAGAGCCAGATTTTTGGCTATGGGAATACAGCTTTTCCCTCAGTCAAGAATCTAGTTACTCAAGGAATGTACTGGAGATCTGGTAACGATGAGATCTTTAACGGAGTGACAAATAACTGAGACAAGGAAAAATCAGTGAGAAGTTAGGGAAAAAAGAACTTCAAAGTTGTCAGATGATAGATGGGTGTAAAAAGTCTTATTACGGGTTAAAAAGAAACTGGAGAACGAAAAAAAGAAAGATACCTGGAGACCTTTAAATTGACAAGCTGCTGTGAACAGAGAAAGTAGAAAACATAAAAAAATATCGAAAGTTTGTAAAGACCACTTAGGAAAAGTTGAAACTTTAAATTGAAAATAAGAGTTGTACAGAGAGAGTGTAGAAGTTAGAAGCCATCTTTCAGGACTGCGTAGCTTTAATGGAAGTAGTTTTATATACATTTATATGTTTGAACTTTGACTTTATCACCAAATGTTCCAAATTTGTAACTTCACTTCTGTTTCCATTTAGTTCATCACTGACGTGCTAATGAGACGTGCTGCGTCTCGACTGTATCATGTGCGTGCTGACTCTTTTTAGATGGGTAACGATAAAAGTTTTGATAAGGATAAAAATTTTGGAGGGAGATAATATATACGTAAAAAATTTCATTTTCCATGAGTGTACTATAATATTTTTAAGAAGAGTTTATTTGTATTTTCACGAATGCTGTTAATTAAATAGAAATAATTTGTAGTTCTTTATTCAAAGTTTAAATATATAGAACCTATCCAGGTATCGACTGTTAATTATAGAAAGAGTGGGTATAAAGTATGATTCGGTATTATGAGCATTTGTTTACTGCAACTTAATTTAGAATGTTTTGATCAAAACAAATAATGACCAAATTAAATAATTCGATGAAGATAATTGAAATTAACTATTCGAGTGTACAAGAATCCATCACACAGTCTCTTGATTCAAGTTTTGATTTTTTTCAACGTGTTTACTCTTTGTGCGTTTTTTTTAGTTAATACCCAATTACAGTATTTTCTAGAACACAATATCTTCGGTCTCTGAAGACGATGAATTGGTTATCGTAACGTGCCTCCACAAAAACCAGCAAAATGAAAAAATGCAAATGTGGACTTTTTAAAAATTTGGTGGGAGCGCACGGGATAGTTATGATTTTGAGTTTCATGGCAGTTTATTCCAATTTCTAACGTGACTAATAGGTTCGGCGTTAAAAAGAGTTTCCAATCATACTCTGGACTGGGACTATTAGGTAATATTTTATTTTTTTTTCATCAAAAACCAGCAAAATGAAAAAATGTGATTGTTGGAATTTTTAAAAATTTGGTGGGAGCGCACGGGATAGTGATGATTTTGAGTTTCATGGTAGTTTATTCCAATTTCTAACCTGACTAACAGGTTCGGCGTTAAGAAGAGTTTCTTATTAGTCTCTGGTATGAGACAGTTAAACGATTTTTTATTTGTTTCCAACAAAAACCAGCAAAATAAAAAAATCCGAATGTTGTAATTTTTAAAAATTTGGTGGGAGCGCACGGGATAGTGATGATTTTGAGTTTCATGGCAGTTTATTCCAATTTCTAACGTGACTAATAGGTTCGGCGTTAAAAAGAGTTTCTAATCAGTCTCTGGACTGGGACTATTAGGTAATATTTTATTTTTTTTTCATCAAAAACCAGCAAAATGAAAAAAATGCGATTGTTGGAATTTTTAAAAGTTTGGTGGGAGCGCACGGGATAGTGATGATTTTGAGTTTCATGGTAGTTTATTCCAATTTCTAACGTGACTAACAAGTTCGGCGTTAAGAAGAGTTTCTAATTAGTCTCTGGTCTGAGACAATTAGGCGATTTTTTTGTTTGTTTTCATCAAAAACTAGCAAAATAAAAAAATGCGATTGTTGGAATTTTGAAAATTTGGTGAGAGCGCCCGGGATAGTGATGATTTTGAGTTTCATGGCAGTTTTTTCCAATTTCTAATGTGACTAATAGGTTCGGCGTTAAGGAGAGTTTCTAATCAGTTTCTGGTCTGAGACAATTAGGTGATTTTTTATTTGTTTCCATCAAAAACCAGCAAATTAAAAAAATGCGATCGTTGGAATTTTTTAAAATTTGGCGGGAGCGCACGGGATAATGATGATTTTGAGTTTCATGGCAGTTTATTCCAACTTCTAACGTGACTAACAGGTTCGTCGTTAAGAAGAGTTTCTAATTAGTATCTGTACTGAGATTATTAGGTGATATTTTATCTGTTTCCCTAAAAAACCAGCAGAATGAAAAAAAGTGATTGTTGGACTTTTTAAAAATTGGGTGGGAGCGCACGGGTTAGTGGTTATTTTGGTTTTTATGACCGTTAATTCCAATTTTTAACAAAACTAACAGGTTAGCCTCCAGGAAGACTATTTAAACTTTGTCTGGAACGAAATACTTACTCTGTAGCTTCTTTGTCTTTGGACAAGATCTTTATTTTTTATTGTTCGTCCTCCTTATATTGACCAAGAAAATGTATAGATATAAAATTCGATTTTTAGGAAGATATTTATATTTTTCATTAATTGGATGAACATCAAAGATAAAAAAGTGTTATTATGTATACTAACGGCTTATTTAGTTAATTGATATGCAAGTATCGTTATCCTCAGTAATTTGTTTTGGAATTAGTCTGAAAGGACCGTTCGTGCTTTGATTGTTGAATATTTTCACAATCAAAGTCGGAAAATATTCAGAATAAATTTAGCCGTTCAAGTAACAAGAATAAAAAAATGTCTACTAATTGTTAATACCTTTTCGATAATGTATGCAGTATTGGTGGAGGGAAATCTCGTGTATGTGCTTCTACTTTCACTGATTAATATGCTGAATATACAGGGTGTCTCTAAATTCATGAAAAAGAATCCAGGAGGGGATATCGGCTGTTAGTAATTGCGAGTCCACGTAAATTGCGTAATTTCAATTTTCCATCTTTACTTAAATTTGAAAAAAAAAATTAATGAAAATGTATTTACTTAATTACAGTTTTCTGTAAATAAATACTATTCAGAAAATTATACAAAGAGCAGACTCCCTTCTTGGCATATAACCAGGGGAGTAGTTGTTGCTTCTTAGTGAACGGTCTGCTGTTTGAAAAGTATAATTTTCAAATTAGTATGAAACTATTATCTTTGACATCTATAATTTTACTGTCTTTTTAAGGGCGATATCTCGGTAGGGTTGGTCTGAGTTAATATGTTCATTGGAAAGAACCATCATGATTACTTACGGGTAATTACCTCCTGAATTTTTCTGCATTAATTTAGAAACTTCCTGTATATATTTTCCTTTTCCTCTATGATTTATTTTTCTACTTCCACCATCCTCAACAATTATTTATTAAAATAAATTAAAAATCTTCCCTTCACGCAAACCCTTCCAAATAAAAACCTCCGAATTGTAATAATGTAAAAAAAAAGTTCTCCAGACAGAAATTCCCATTGTCCGAACCCCATTTTTCTTATCCCCTGATGTCTCTTTTTCTTTTTTTTAGATAACATGAGAATGTTCGTGCGAAGAGTACTTCTAGCCTGCTGTATAAATAAAATCCTGTTCGGGTATCCCTAAATGGAACGGTCTCCAATCATTAGATATAGTGGATGAACTTAGGTCTGATAAAACCGAAATGGAGCGATGTATTAAAGTGATATTTTTAGGATACACTGAAATGTTATCGAAAATCTTTCAATATATAAAATTAAATTTGATTATTATTTACAATTTCTATTTCTGTATTTATTGGAAAATTACTTTAAAAGGTTTGTACCTTATTTTCCGTAAGTATATTTTCGTTTAGACCAGGCTAGAAGCCTTTAAAAATAATAAAAAGTGAAAAAAAAATAATAGTTGGATGAAATCCATTGGAGAAGGGGGAGAATATTATAAAAATGAAAAAAATTGCAGCAGTCACATTTTTTAGATGAAATTGTATAAAAATAGCATTAAAAAAAATTTTACAATTCGAGTTTTGTTCGATTTTTTGCATTTTCTGAGAAGATGTACTATAGTAATATATATTTTTTCACATCACTGGAAAAACGAACAGAAAGCATACCAACTTTTTTAAAAAAAGTGATATTTTGACGGGCGAATTTTCAAAATTAGGGTGCTTTTTCGATATTAAATTAAAATAAGGTGAAAAAATAAATATTTCAAATCAAATAAATTACAGTATATTTGGGACACAAAAAGGTAAGTTTTCACCAAATTTCGTGAAATTTTTTTCCTTTCTGTAAAAGATAAAAATAAAAAACCAAAAACTTGGTTTTTGGACTTTTCCACATAAATTTTGAGGTTATGTGAAAAAAGTGCAAATATAAAAATTGTAGATCTTTTTATTACCTACAACTCTGTTATTTGACTTTTTCCCATAAGACTCGTAGTTTTGCCGGAAATCGAGATAAACCGTATTTTACCCTTAAAAACCCACCCCCTTCCCCTTCCCGACCACAGATCGCCCGTACATTATTTTTCCTTTCATTTTTATAATATTTTCCTCCTTTTCCAGTGGGTTTCATCCTACTATTATTTCTTTTGGTTTCAAAAATTATCGATCGATATTTATGCAATGTTCCTCAAAAATAGAAAACATATGTTTGGTAGCAAAAAAAACTTGCTAACAGATAAACTATACCACCGAAACTACAACTAACAAAGAAGAGGGGATCAACGTTGATCGACGGCGTCGCACGACGTCGTCTCCAGCGTGCTTTTATCTGGCACATTTTCCGTGCACGACTAACGCGCGGAACACGTGCATTTAGACACCGCGACGCTAAAGTTAGGCCGCGTCTTTTTCACTTTTTGTAAGTGTTATAATATATATTTTTTTAGTCTTTGTTAACGGATGTGCTCCGGTAAAAGTGTTTTCCTAGAGTTAGCGATCTTTAAGTGTTATGTGATCACAAAAATTTATCGGTAATCTTAGTTGAAGCTTTTATATAATAATATAATTAATCAAGTCTGGTAAAATTAAAAACGAACGGCTTGGCTTTGAGAAGTTCAATATATCAGCGGACTTGATATGAAATTGGACAGATTTTGAGTTCCAAGCTTATCTTCCCTATTTAATTGAAAAGTTTTGATGGGAATTATGTTTGGGAGCAAACCGTTTATTTCAGCTGGAAATATTAATATTCTTCGCTAGAATTTATACTTAATAAAAATGTTCAATAATCTTCAAGTTATGATCCAAATTAAAAATAAACCGTTTGCGGAGCACCTTCGTTGCCTAGAAGCTTCCGTTATCAAAATTAATGTTTCATTTTGAAGTTTATTCGTCTCGGACATTTCAAACGACTTTTTTTTCATATTATCTGTCGAGTGACGATTAAAATATATCTTTGTATTCAGTCAATAATAAAAAAAAACAAATACTTATAGACAGTGATGGATTTAGGACAAGGCCCGTTGGTTCAGATTAGTTTTTATAAACAAAATGTCTATAGAATAAATTAAATTCACTTTCAGTTGAATTATTTTCTCACTTTGCAAGTACTAATTTCTTTTCACATCGTAGGGAGTTCTAGGTGCAGTGTACAAATTTGAGAGTTACGATTCTTCGTCAAACTCATTGGTCTGTTCGATATGATACATGCTACGCGTTAGAAAAAAAGAGTGGTCTGCAATAATTGATGTACTGGAAATCAATGCCGAGAGCAGAAATGAGAAACCGACTACGAGATCTGAAGCTACAGGATTGCAGCGAAGATAACAGCGTTTAGAAACAGCAATTCTAGTAATTGTTGGAACTGTAACTTTAGATCGTTTCGATACTGCTAGTAAGAAGCTTCCACTAAAAAGGCGGCGCATCAAACCGGGCCTAGGGCGGCAGGATATGCCTTAATCCTCCACTGCATATAGGATAAAAAAAGTTTTTCGTCGACCTCAACAAAAGATGACATACTAATTTACGAATGAGAAACTTATACTTTTGAAAAAAGCAGTGTTCTGAATGCTTAAGAAATCTCCAAAATGAAATAAGTCGCGAACGGGTACCTCTAGCGAAATGAGACCAAATCGGATATTTATATATTTTGGTAATTTAAAATCAGCTCGCTTTGTAATGTTTCGTTCTATTTTGAACCCCGAATTTGCTGTATTTTTCATGGAAAGTATGGAAGCTTTTTCAAAAATCGAAAAATTTTTGTGAAAATTCGAATTTTCAAGGTCAAAAGTTCAAGTGATCCATACGGGACTAACTTTCCCGTATTCTGCATTACTTCAGCTATAAATTTAATTTAATTTTTTATTTAATTTTCTAGATTTTTTAAGCATTTAGAACACTGAGCGTCGCGTCGGGTACAAAGCGAAAAAATCTAGATTATTCAGTCGAGATGGAATAAAAATTGTGATACCCCATCAGATAAAACTTTTTAGTGATTTTTTGAAAAGGTCGACGAAAAAAGTTAATATCAAAAATTTAATAAAAAATTCAATAAATTTTATTATCGTTTTGATGAAAGGATCCTTTGAACTATTTTACATTTTTACATTGTTATTCGTATAAGATGTCCGAGACCTATCTTACCAAGAAACTAATGACATTCTATCTCATTTAAATAAATTGGAATATTAATTTTGATCTTTTAGTTACCAGACGTCGATTATTTTGGTGCGTGATGTCACTCCTTACAAGTGATCACAAATGGAATCTGTTATACCTACTAGTTTCCCGTCAATAACTTACACTAAAAACGGACAACATTTTTTGGATATTAAAAATGGAGGTTTTGTAATATTTCTTTAAAACGTATGTAAGTCGAAATTTCTTTCATATTAGTCAGTAGAAGATTGAAAAGTATGTACGCTACGACAAGAATCCTTGAAAAAGTTTCATTGTAATTTACGGGACATCGTGTATTATAAATAACCTTGTACTCTGTATAACCTGATATCCAGCATTCTTGTCGTAGTCTAATGTGGAGAAAAAAAATGATTTAAACTTTGCATTTCACCTTCATTTAGTATAATTTATATTTTCACATGACTTTGATAAGTCGTTCTTGTTGAGGGGCGATTAAAATATGATCCTGTACATCTGAAATTAAAGCACACGTGGTATGTTTAAATGAAGTGCTAAATCTTTTGGTATTTTGTATTTGTCGATATCGCTCATGCTCATGTTTTTGTACGTGTAAGTTTCTATATCTATATACATACTGAAAACAGAGACAGATCGGAGATTCGGAACTCGAATTATAACTATTTCTGACGATGCTTGGGGGGAATAATTACCCCCTTTACCCCTCCCTGACGCCACTGTATCTCGCAAGTTGAATCAAGTTACAATATTTTGTTGGATCTCAAAATTTATTCAGAAGCCTCAGATAAATACCTGAAGTATAAATTCGGAATTTGTGTTTTGTTGCACCCTGTATACGTAGTTCCTGTGACACGATTATTAGTCGGTGACAGTGGGATACTAAAACTTTTTGTGTGTTTTTCATTTTACCGACTTGGAAACGTCGAGTGTAGAAAAGCGGAACTTCCATTTCATATTCCGTTTTGCTTTAATTTTCTGGATTTTAACCACAATTCTCGTAACATATATACGAGAAACGTTTCGTATGTCATTATTATTCAGAAAGAAACGTCATCAGTAATACTTCCACTAGCTCGAGTCACGTATTAGAAGATCGCTCTAAGGGTATTTCTCGGTGAAAAAAATCCACATTCGAAATTTTCATTTGAATGTGTTCGGCTGCATTAAATCAGCGAATTTGTTGTAAGTTCGTATACAGTGTGTACATTTAATATTTCGGGGAAACCTGGAATTTTGGCGGGAAACTTGAAAACAGGACACCTGAAGTTTTGGCGGTAAACTTGGAATTTCGGCGGAAAACCTAAAATTTGGGGAGAAAACCTAAAATTTGAGCAAGAAACTTTTAGTTCTAAACGGGAAACCTGAAATTCTTATCGTAAAACCTAAAAGTTGAGCGGAAAACTTGGAATTTCGGCGGAAACCCTCAAATTTGGGGAGAAAACCTGAAATTTGAGCAAGAAACTTGTAATTCTTAACTGGAAACATGAAATTTTTAGCGTAAAACCTCAAATTTTGGCGGGAAACTTGGAATTTCGGCGGAAAACCTCAAATTTGGTCGAAAAACCTAAAATTTGGGCAAGAAACTTGAAGTTCTTAACGGGAAACCTGAAATTTTTAGCGTGAAACCTCAAATTTTGACGGGAAACTTGGAGTTTTGGTGGAAAACCTAAAATTTGGGCGGAAAACCTGAAATTTGAGCAAGAAATTTGAAGTTCTTTACTGGAAACCTGAAATTTTTATCGTAAAACCTGAAATTTTGGCGGGAAACTTGGAATTTTTAACGCAGAAACCTCAAAAAATATAAACATTATTGTCTGTGGTGATGAATTCTGGTTTTACGTTTATGAACCCGAAAATAAACGTCAGTCAGATGTTTGGGTGTTCCAAGATGAACCAAACCCAAGTAAAGTTATGTATGCATGAACAATTCGTCTGCTGATTCGAATATATCGATTTGCTCACCGGAAATAATTACCAAGCTTCGAAGAGCCAACACCCAACTAAGAATAATCCTCCACATAGCTCAAAAAACAATTGAATTTTTGAAGCAATAGAACAATGAATGTTGGACCATCCTCCATACATTCCCGACATAAGTCCTAATGACTTTTTTACTTTTCTAAAGATTAAGAATTCAAAATATAAAAGACTAAAGTGGGACTGTACGAGTCTATGATCTTAGTAAATCCAGTTTACGTTTGTCCTTACACTACTTACTTAGCATATTATACCGATCGAAGGAAAACATCGACAAGGGTGTTTCAGCTTATCAATTGATTTTGGACAACCTTTACAATAAAGAACGTCTTCATCACAATTTTTTCCAAATTATTAGCATCTTCCTTGAAAATGTTTCCTGCGTAATCGGATATTTAATTAAGGGTAAATAGAATTTAAAAAACATTAACGATATATTTTCGTGTGGGTAATGGTTAACCGTAAAACCAGTTAATAATGGTCGTTAACGAAGGGACAGTTAAAGGTTTTAAGAAGAGAGGTATATATAAAACATTAAATAGATTAGCATTTAACTTCCATATAAGTATACAAAGTGATTGTCGAGGTAATGGTGCTGAAAATGATCTTGTTATATTTAAATGATCTGGGCTATAGAAATATTCATTTTAAAAACAGTATGGACCGAATGGGAAATGTGGAAAGCAAAATAATTGAGTGATTTCGAAGGTAAAATTAAAAAAAAATGACTACACTCATCAGCAAAAAACCTGGGCCACCTAAAATTTTGCAGAAGTTCGTTGTCCAAGAACTTTCGTAATTTTTCATCGATTTCAATGGACTGCCTAAGTCTGACGTCAAAAGAGGCGTGGTCATAAAAACTTTTCCAAACAAACCGAAAACTCGTGTAAATTATCAAGAAATTTTTGACCTACCTTGCAGATTTTCGTGTAAAAATGTACCCAATTGATCCCTTCAGCAAACGACAAATTAAAAATCTGTTATGACGTTTTACACGCGTTATCGATTTGTTTGGAAAGGTTGTGACGTTAGAGCTTAGGCAGTCCATTGTTTCTACGCCAAATTGTAGATACATTCTTTGGTATTTAAACAAACACCAGAAAGTTATCCAAAAATGTTGATAGCTTATTTATATAGGGTGAAAAAAACATGTATTTGTAGTCCAATTTTTAACACCCTGTAGAAAAGTTTACGCTTAGTTTATTGCAAAGACCATCATTTTCGCCATCTCTGTTTTTATTTCACCTTGATATCTTGATTTCTTTTGAAGATACACGCAATCGCCGAGACAAGAACGGCACGTACCTATTTGGTCAACTGGGGATCCAAATTTTGTCAATAAATTGATAAAATTGCATCCTCTCCCCTCTTCCCTCTTTGGTGGAAACTGAAGTTTATCCTTTCACCGTATAGGCTAATAACGGAGCCTTAAATTAAATCTTTTAGAAGCTGTTGAGATAAATAAAAACAAATATTCAGGTAATCTTCTTAACGACCAAATAGATATAAAAAATTCTAATTTATTAAACCTTTTTTCCTAGAAAGGTTGCGGTATGATTGTTGTGCATGAATTTCCAGGTAAATTTGTTCAAGACTTTAGTTAATCCCATATTTAGACACTTTTTGCTTTTTATTTCCAAGTAAACAGATTATAATACTTTTGTCAATATTGTTAAATTCCGTATAAATTAAACTCGTTTGAGAAAGTTACTGTGTTAGCGAAACGCGTCACGAATTGTATGTTGAACTTAGTTCAAATATAATGAAGATTTAATCAAATTAAATTGTTTTATTTCATTATCCAGTATGGATCTTTATTAAGTGAAAGCCTCATCAATTCAATTTTTGTAATAAAAAGTTTGAAAAATTCTTCCTAATCTCGTTACAATAGAAAGACGGGTTTGGTTGAACGAACATCACATGACAGTGGCGTTACTACAGGCAGTTTGTTACTTAGAATTAAGGCTTCTAATAAAATGAAACATTTTAAGATGATTAAACGTAAAGAGATTCTTCGAGAATTAATCAAACCCCCTGGTAATAATCGACATTTAAGTTTATTAGTTTTTTTTTTGTGTGAATATCAAGTGCTCAAATCCTTTGATCGAAGTTATTTAATTATTAACGTCTAGAAGGTTTTTTATGTTTTTATTTCATTTTCCCAAAGCTATCGATACATTGATGGATGGGCATAGCACGCGATGGGAATAATAATGGATTTCGTGAAAACGTTTTTGTATGTTAGACGAGTTACAAGGTGTTTTTATGTGATAAAAAAGCAAGGAGAGATCAACGGCTTGACGTTTGTAAGATTTTTAAATCCTTTAATAATGTCTTATCCTTCAATACTTATCTAGATAAAAAAAGCTATTAGTCTGGAGTTTTTTGAAAAAGTTTTTTAACAACGTACGTTTTTATCAGCCCCCTTGTATATAGGATTAAAAAGCCGAAAAGATAAAAAAGCCATAAATCATTTCGAGTCTTGACCTACCTAGAAGCGGACAATTGATTCTTATTGGTTCAATGTAGCTTCGGATTGGTCTATCCAAAATTTGCTTGAATTGTTAGTCCACATGGATTGTTAACTTCCCAAGGTGATCCATTCTAGATCCATTCTAGAACGAATTCAGTTCATTTATACAGTACGTAGGTATTTATCCAACAACTAGTTAACTAAGAACATTTTATAGTAATTTATAAATTCATCTTTTAATAATAAGGAAAAAATCAATGATATAATTCGTAAGCTATATCTAGACGGAAAAACCCTCCATTGTTACAAAAAGTAGGTGGCTCTCGAGAAAAAACGCATAGAGAGGAAATTTTAAGTGTCGAGAAGGTTTGAAGAGGATTTGAAAATTAACAAGTGACAGGGATATAAGGTTTTCCTTTTTTTTTAAAATTCCCTGTACAAAATTAAAAATCAATACTGTATTGATACTATTAATCCTCATCTTGTTCCTTTCAAAGCAAGCAAGAAACAAACTTCTATGACTACAAAAAAATTCCTATATACAGGGTGTCCCACGACGAGTTAAAACTATTTGTATATGGCAAAATACTTATAGTAAAATCATGAAAATTTCCACGTTTGGGTTTTTCGAATACTATCTTTTTAACTAAAATATTTTCCCCGACTTCCGGTAGAACTTTGTTATTTTGCATTGAACACCCTGTATATTAATACATTTTTAAAATCTATGTAAAATTTTTGTATACTTTTGTCTGAAAACTTTTTTTGTAAAAAATTTGACCGTTGCAGACCCTTACAAATTATTTTTTCACGAGGATACCCTTAAAGATATGAAATTTAGACCACCCCTGCATCTTTAATAATTTACAGAAAACATTTGATATCTGGATAACAGTGAGGTTTAGGTATAGGAAAGTATACATTAATTTGCCTTATTTTTTATCCCTGAATGCATTAAAATAGAAAAAACCGGATGGTTCCATTTAAAAAAATAAAGAAATTTGATATTTATGAAGTTAAACTTTGAACACTTTTTATACACACCCTGTATAAAATGAAAAATTTTTCAACATAGATTCAAATACGTCTGACCTTGCTAAAAGCAGCCGAACAGAAACAATTTTCATATCTTTAAGGGTATCTTCATAAAAAAATAATTTGTAAGGTTCTGCAACGGTCAAATTTTTTACAAAAAAATTAACTCAAAAAGTATACAATTTTCGAAAAAAGTTTTCAGACAAAAGTGTACTAAAATTTTACGTAGATTTTAAAAATATATTAATATACAGGGTGTTCCATGCAAAATAACAAAGTTACAGTCGACTTATCTTTGAAAATATTTTAGTTAAAAAGATCGTATTCCAAAAACCCAAATGTAGAAATTTTCATGATTTTACTATAAGTATTTTGCCATATACATATACATATAACTCGTCGTGGGACACCCTGTATAGTGGCGCTATTTCCACCAAAATTCTTGATATACAAGCCTTATCCAATTCTAGTTATAGCGATACTGACCCTTTTACTGTTATAAACGTATTATTATGTGTTTTTTTATGGACCATATAAAAATAAGGATCCATCAGCTTCATATTTTACAAGACAATGGTGTTTAGATTTTTTTTAAAGCCTAAAGTAAACATTGAGTGTGATAATACGTAGTTTTTTTTATACTACTAGATATATAAAGCAAGAAGTTGTACAGTGGTGTACAAAAGTATGGAACATATATTTTTTGGAAACCCATTCTTTTTACATACAGTGTGACAAACTTAAGATCGCAACACCCAATTGAAGCTTTTACATTTTTCATAAACTTTAAATTTTGGCAAAGGAACTATTTCATATGGGCATCCACTTAACTAATTTTCTTTCAATAAACACATAAATTTTGAGTTCATTTAACGTCAATTCGCGTGTATTCAAAAATAAAAATAAAACAATTTTTTACAACGTACATCTAAGACACCTGTAGTTACAGTGTGGTAACCAAAAGTCTAGTAAAAAAATCGATAATAATTTTGTTTGAAAAATCGACGTTTTGAAGCCTTCTAAAAATGTACGCTACTGACGTATATCAAATTCTAATAAGTGAAAATAGTACCTTTGGTGACCTATTTAAACCACCAAAAAAAATATTCTTCCAAAACGACACATTTTTTTATATCACAAAGATGTTTTTTTTTACAAATTAAATTTCATAGATCTACACAATATATCGCAATTTTTCATTTTAAATTTTTTTAAAGATGTGTTTCCTTAGAGTATCATTAAAAATTTGTGTCAAGCACTTTTAAAAATGAACTTTGATTAAACAGATTACAAAGAAGGCTAAAACTTATTAAAAGATATCGTATAAAATGTCGATGAAATAAAAAAAAGAAATTCTCCAAAAGGAAATTGTTTGCCGTGGATAGTAAGCAAGTTCCACTACTGATTCGTAAGAGAATAAAAATATTGTTTCCAATTATTTTTATCAAAATCAATTCTGATGTCTCTTGCTGTTATTCAACGGAAATATCGTTATTATATGAACTTTCTCATTTCTGGATATCGTCAAAACTATCAAAAGGAAATGGAATCCTGGATAGCGGTTGGGAAAAGCCGATTGAAATTAACTTTTCCTGGAAATTGGCAGTTTTTTTTTTGTAACACATCGTTTATTTTTACGAGATACAAAATATCCAGTTTCTTGTTTTATGTCTAAATTTTTATGGATAAGTAGATAAAAATCTCACGATTCTAGGCTTACCATAAAATATAAAACCCATGACATTTTCAAAAAAAAAATATTTTCATTATTACAGGAATTCCATTTTGACACTAGTAGGTTTGACCGTTTTAAAGACTGAATTTAAATCTGCGAGATGCTAAGAATACCTACGATCTCTATGAAGTTAAAGACAAGATCAATTAGCAGGAATATAAAAATAAGACAAATCAAGTAACATTAGAGAAACTGGATGAAGATGATTTAATGAAGAAAACTGAAGCTCAAAGATTCAAGTGGCTGGGACAAGTATGGAGAGAAGGAATAGTAGTATATACCAAAAGCTAAGCTACAATTTAAGCTAGGAGGAAAAAAAAGGACGTGGAATTCAAATGGCTGGCAGGGATACAAGAGGATTTAAGGAGGATAGAAATTACAAAACACATGGAAGACCTAGAGCTAAATAACTGACATAGGTAGAAGAGGATTTATGCAGGACAGGATTTACAAGATGAAAGTAGAAAACAAGAGACAGGAATGGTGGCAAATCAGTGGACAAGTACAATCATGAACCAACGAGGGGGACCGATTCACTCCGCTAAATGGAGCATTGTTCAGCCATATTTGCATACCACCAATACCAGCAACATGAGATTTGTGTGCAGGGGCGTTGTCCTGCAAAAACAAAATACCTTTGGATAGCTTTCCGCGTCTTTTCTCTTTAAGTTTTTCCCGTAGAGTGGTCAGTAATGTCGAATAGTAATCTCCAGTTATTGTTCTACCCTTATCCAAAAAATCAATCATGATGGCAATCCTAAAAAACTGAAGCAAGAACTTTTCCAGCATATTTTTGGACACGAAACTTCTTAGGTCTTGGAGAACCAGAGTGTCGCCATTCCATCGATTGTTGCTTTGTTTCTGGATCGTAGAAATGTACCCAAGTCTCATCCATAGTAACAATTCGGTTTAAGAAGTTTACATTGTTTTCAAATCGAGCACAGATCGAACACGATGCTTCTACCCTTGCACGCTTTTGGTCAACATTCAAACATTTGGGGATCCATTTTGCAGCAATTTTTCTCATGTACAAATTGACGTGAACTATATGATGAACGCGTTCGTATGAAATATTCAGTGCTTCAGATATCCGTTTTAGCCCAATGCGACGGTATGATTTAATCATGTCATGAACTGCATCGATATTTTCGGGGACTGACACAGAAACTAACCTTCCCGATCGGTCATCATCTTTTATGGAAAATTTACCTCTTTTGAAACTTGCAGTCCAATTTTTCACGGTCGCATACGAAGGACATTGAACAACAAGGGTATTAAGCATATCTTCGTAAATCTGCTTACCTCTTAACCCTTTTAAATACAGGTACTTGATGATGGCTCAATACTCCAATTTTTCGATTTTCACAATTTCGGTGGACATCTATTTTCTTTTAACTCTGGTTTACTTTTTTGACGTCAAACTTCACACTGACACTTCTAATGAGTTATTGTTCGTTGCTATGGTAAAGCAATAGTCTAGGCTAACTAGATATCAATACATCCTCGTATCTTTACCAAATTAAATATCAAACTGGGCAACCATATTTTTATAGTGTCAAAACTGACACGAAATGAGAGAACATGAAAAAATCATTTATCAGTGAAAAAAAAATGTTGAAATTGATCATTTCCTTTGTGAGCGACGCTATGATGACATAGAATGATATCTTGTAATATTTTTTATATTTCATTGTCAAATATCCTAATGATTAGATACAATGACTAATGAAAGTTTGAAGGCTAATGTAATGGATTCCATGGGATCGATTTACTGACGTAAATATTTTATTTTATGTAAATTATTATAAGTTAGAAACTGTAATTATACAGGGAGTACAGAAACTACGAAATTGGAGATATTAGATTTTATGTGAACTTACATGGAACAAACTATTATTTTTCACTAAATAACGAAGATAAAGGATTTGGCATACTGTTCATTACTTCTGTTTAAACACTAGCGGCGGGTATAGAAATTTTTAAGCAAGGGAATTAATTTTTAAAAAAGGGTATTTAATTTCAGATGGGTAAATATTTACGCTTTTTATAGGTTTACCTTCCCTATTTTTTATCACTAGAGATGTCCATTTAAAAGTGAATTATCCAAAATCGATACGATACATTCATAGACAGTAGGGTTTAAGAGATTAAAGGATTTATAGGATTTAATTTTGCTTGGCAATGATTGACGTTTTATACGTTTGCTAGTAAAACCTTTTTTGATTACCGATCCTTATAGGGATGTAGTTTTTTTATTAACATTTGCTCTTATAGGTATATACAGTGTGACTTATTTGAGATCGCAATACCCATTTATAGCTTTTAATTGACATTTGATGAACTTCAAAATGGTCGACAATGGGACTATTTTTACTTAAAGTTCTTCCAAAGTTAATGTGATGACCCATATTTTTAATCCCTTTGAAGGAAAAAGCCGCCCAATGGCGTGCATATACATTTTTTATAAATTCGAATATTGTGAAATAATGTTAATCTACTATATCAATTTGAATGAAAAAAATTAACCTGCATACAAAATTCATAAAATTTGTAATACAATAATAACGCGTTTTCCTCTAGAACACGGAGTATCTAGAGAATAGTTTTTTGTATCGTCAACCCAACCATATTTTAAAGGTGGGTGTATATCCTCATACAGTTTTAATTATAATATAATTACCATTACTACTATTTTCTTACATATTAAGTTAAAATGTATTTTATTTTATATATTTATTCATGTAATAAAACCGTAAGGATTGTTTGAATAACAAATAAATGAATAAACACTTGACAACATCATGTCTATCAAACCAAGTTTCGTATAAATAAATTATAGTTATATTTGTATCACGGTTGTAACTTGAAAATAAAACAGCATTTCTTGAGAGAACCATAATTAATAAACTAAAAATCCCTTCCATTAATATCTAAATTAAATTGAAAAAATAAAATACGTAGGTAGGTACCTACACCTATTCTAAACATAAAATATAAACATAAAATAAAAATAAAAATCCATTCTAAATGTAAACATAATTTTAATGAATCAAGTGCTCAAATAAACCACCTTCCTGTGCCAGACAATAACCAAATCTGTGATAAAGATTTGATCTCATATCTCTAAGATTATTTGGCGTAATGCTGGCACAAACGTGCTGTATTTTCACCCTCGAAAAAAAGTCAACGATAACGAGACAAAAATATCATTTGTACAAATTTATCTGCGCTTCTGGCAACAGCGGTTAAAATAGGGGGGCAATGAGCATTCGGCCAGTCTCGGGAAATAAGTATACACCCCTAAGGTGAAACAAAGTACATGCCTTAATGACCACGCATAATTATTCTTTCTCTCTCTTTCGTACTTGTGTAATCCGGACGGTTCGGATGTAATTTACGCAATCTGTATAATATTCAAATACAGCAAAATATTTGGATACGACCTTGAAGGATAAGCCTATTTTCGTTTATTCAGATATTTTGAAAGCAATTTGGATTCAATTGGATAATAATAATAATTCACCTTACTTAATGTTTCTTCCTTTTTTCCCGCCTTCTGGTAGGACGCTGATCGAGATTCACGGAGTTTTTGAATTAATCAGCCCTCAAGTTTCTATTATCTCATCTTCCCGAGAGGAAATTTCTTTTATTGAAGCACCCAATAAAGCTGCAAAGAAAATAATCCAATTTAAATGTGCAGAATCGAGTCAAATAAAATTTAAATGGTAAGAAAATTCGATCTAGCCTTTGGTTTCCCATTGCCATTTTACGATAAGGAGAAAAAAAGGGTACTATGAAGCAAAAAAATTATTTTTTCCATTCATTATGATGATTATTTTTTTTATATTTGGATAAAACTGAAAGGGTGGCTAGAATTTGATAGATTATTGATTAGATTTGTATTAATATGTCCCGTCACTTTAATCCTGATAAATATTGAAATTTATAACGTAAATAGTTAACTAATTATCAAATATAAACTCACGGCAGTCTAAGTTGACATTTATGGACTATTTATTATATATCTTAAGCAGTCGCCTGTTTACTTGCACTGATTTAATAATGGTATCTTTTTCTTTTCCGTATCAAAAGATCCAAAGTAAAAACATTTGGTGTGTATTGCGTATGCAGATCATTTGACAGTTCTGGTAAAATCAAAGAAAGAGCCCAAGAAAATTACAAAAATATCATAGAATAAGCATAAATTCTGGGATTGAAAATCACTAAAAAAAAACAAAATATATGAGCATAGGAGAGATTAGAGGTATCGAAGAAAATACTGGTAGTGAAAACGACAAGCGAAGACGAGCACACTGTATCTCTGTATCTGTATCTGTAGAGAAGGGAGGGTGTGTTAGGCCCACTGCACTTAGGCCACATATGACCCATTGTACATCCTCCCGAGGACTTGTCTTCCTAGGTCATCGTCCATCCTGTCCTTTTCAGGAAGGTGGACAGGTCACTAGGTCCTTGGTATCGGCAGGTGTTGGCCAAGACTCACCGAACACACACTCTCTTATTGACGATAACTCCGGGCACTCGCATAATACATGCCTGACATATTAATCTTCCTGTTCACACATCCTGCATAGAGGTGTGCCCACTAGCCCCAATGTATGGAGGTGTTTCCTTAATTGACAGTGGCCAGTTAGAAATCCTACCGTTAAACGTAGATTTTCCTGGTCATCGCCAAATATTTTTTCGACTCCAGCTTCCCAGGGTCGCCCAGGGTGATCCTGGCAAGACTGCATCCCATCTCTTTAGAGATTGAGCTTAGGTGTAACGTTTAGCTAGTTCCGAAATTGTCGAATTCGTCAGGCCGTAGGTGTCGCCGGGTCCAAGAATTCTTAGTCTAGCCGCTTCCTTGGAGACGAGTACACTTCCCAAAGAGTAAACGAATTTGTTTATCTAGGAGTACTAATAACTAACAATGCCCAAGAAGAACAAGAAAATATTGTTTCTGTCGATACATCCTTTCTTGCGCCGTACATTTTATCTTAAACTGCTTAGAGTAAGATGTGTACATTTATTTTTTATTCCAGTAACTTTCTTAGAAACAGTTCTTTTGAATTCGACATCATTAACAGTCTTCATTTATTTTGTTCTCCATACATCAGTTTTTCCCGTTACATATTTTGTATTGTCAGCTTGCGGATGATTTAAATTCAGTTGTTGATAAAATAGACTGGCGGAGTTTATAACCAGACTTAAATTAAGTTGAAGCCAATTTGTTCGTCTATAAATTAAATTACCACTCCTAGCCAAGAGGTAATTAACTTCCTTGTCGTCTTCTGCCCCATTCCTTTAACGGAATTGAGTTCGGGGAGTTGAGGAATTGATTTCGGTAAAACTTCGTACAATATTGCTATTGGGAGGAGTTTGTTGAGTACAAAAATAAAAAAACTACAAATCAATAGTATTTTTCTACCGAATTATATACTATATATTTTTTAGGAGTGTCTAATTAGTTTATTGATATTTTAAAAGATATTATTCATCTGACTAAGTTTACTGTATTACTAATGGATTTTGCATAGATCTACTACTACTACCAATTTAGCCAGGCGAAGACAATCTCAAGCCAAGGTTCCAGCACTGATGCAACTGGCGGGCCCATTGTGCCATTCCTGCTACTCAATCCTCTTCAGGTCATGCCTGCTTATGTCCCCAGAGGCCATAACAGAGACTCCGAAGATTCGCCTGAGGAGTCCTGCTATCTTTTTTAACCTACTTCTAGATCACTTTATAGAACCACAAGATCGTCTTGGGGGTTAGTCCCCATTTCGGACCAATGGCTCTCCTACAGGCCCAGTACGTGTTAGTCACCTTGCCCAGGCGACTATCAAGGTGAGCCTTCCATGTCAGCGTCTTATCCAGGATCACTCTCAGATATTTCACTTGTTCAACCACTGGAAGTGGCACTCCACCAAGGTTATACCTCTCTTCTTGGTGAAAGCAATTCCCTCAGCCTTGGCAGGATTAACTGCAAGTCCGTGGTCGCTGCACCACCCCAGTACCCTATCCAGGGCCCTTTGTATTAGGTCCCTGAGGACGGTGATATGCCTTCCAGCAACAAGGACAACAATATCATCGACATACCCAATTGCCAGAAAGCCCTCACCTTTTAATAAGGATATTAATTCGTCGACTACTAGGTTCCACATTCCCTTGAGGATATCCCTTGTCGACGACCATTTTAGCCACATGTAATTTCCATTCAATCGATACCCGTGATAATATTTTACGTTAAAAACGTCCTGTCGCGGAACGAATGAAAAATAGTAGGTATCCTTCTTTTTTGACAGTTTTAACAAAGATATTATAAGTTCGAATTGAATACCTACCATAAATATATTTCTAGGTAGTATGAAAGTTTTCTCTTGGGGCAATTTCCTTTCAATAGTATTCAATCACTAGAGCGTAAAAGATGTGGAAACATTTCTGTGAAATTCAATCAGGCAAAAAAAGTTTCCAGGATAATAGGCCTGTATCAATGATTGTAACATGAGAATTTCAAAAGTTAAATTGCCAGGAAATAGATTTACAACCAAGACAGGCTTTAAAAGAAATTATGTATGTTATCGCTTTTTAAAAGCAACAAATAATGTACAAACAATATTTTGATATTGTTCATCGATAGCTACACGATTTTATTTACTTTTGTAAGTTCGGTAAAAGCAATTCACTTAAATTTCTCTCGTTGCAATTTGAACAAGCTGTTAGTGTCTAATTTGAGTTAGGTAAGATGCAATCAGACACGTGAAGCATAGTTCAGACATATTCATCTACATCAAATGTAATTCCAGCGCCGGCAGCTGGAATTTACGATAATGGTCAAAGGGTAAGGTATACAGGGGATATCAGGAAAGTTATTTATTGAAAACTAGATTATTGGTAAAAATTATATACTATCTATGTAGATTTTTTTGCAAGATCCAAGAAAGAACTTCTAAGAGTAGTTAAACTACTGGAAGAGAAGGCAAGTGAATATGGTCTAGAGATCAACGAGAAAAAAACAAAATACATAGATATAGAGTAGAAAAAGTGGAACTAATCGAATATCGCAAATAAAGGGAAATAGAAAAAAAGGTTAACAATAGACAGTAAAGCAGCAGGAATGGTATCAAATATGTTAAACTTAAAAGATCTGAAATTAGAATTTACCAAATAATAATAAGATCGCCAGTTACCTACGCTTGTGAAACCTAAACAATGAACAAAAAAGAACAGAGTAAACTAGATATATGGGAGCGTGAAATGCTCAGAAAGATTTATGGTGGAATTAACGAAGATGGAATGTACAGAAGAAGAACAAACAGAAAAATATCAGAATTGTAAAAATCTTATCCAAATCTGTTGATATAAATTCACGAGATTATTTCGTCAAGAGAAACATTTTAGGAACATTAAGGAGTGTCAGGTTCTTTGTTATGCAAAACATTAATAAAATGTTAGACAATTTTGAAATGTTTGTGGTCTATTTGAAAGTTTTTGATAGTGCAATGTTTGTGAGAACCGTTGAAAAAGTTTTTCTACATGCTTAAAGCTGAAAGAATTTTAAAAATTACGAATATTTAATTTTGCAGCAAAAAATAACAATTATTGGTGTTAAATGGTTAAATAGAATTTCAAGCATTTCTTTGGAATTCGTTTTAGTCCTAAACACAATTTCCTTTCCAATAAAAATAAAAAAAATTCAAACAATCCACTTGTACAATTCACAATCAAACTCGGAAAACGGCGAAAGCTCGTTTACCTCTTCCTGAATAATACTTAATTTTTCTGGTGCCATCATTCGCAATTTATCTTTTGATAAAAAGATAACAATCGAGTGCTTTATAAAAAATAATCATCCAATAACCACCAAGTATTTTTTCCAGTATATGGCTTTGCACAAAAAAAAATCTAATTATCAATTTCAGTTGCGATAAATTCATCACATCCCAATTTTTCTCCCCCAACCCTGAAACATCGATTTTGTTTGTCTTATTCTTATTTTCCTCCTTCATACGGTTACAAGCTTTATGAAAAACTTTTCTTTTTATCAAGTTTTTCCATTGAGGTGGCGGTTATTTACCGTTAATTAGTGCGAAAAACCTTGTCACAGAGATACTTTTTAATGAGCTTTACTCTACGTGTCAATTAGACTAGGTACAAAATATTTTTCAAGTACACTCACAGACGCTGCTTCTTGAAAAAAAAATAAAAAAATAAATACAGAGTCAAGTGAAAACACAAATAAACGAACCCCTTTTGAAAATGTTATCGTACGTCCATGGTAGATCAATATTTATGCAAATAAATGAGCTCCTTTCAAAAAATTAATGGTACGCGTATGATGGAAAAAAATATTTGCAAATGAATTAGGTCCTTGCGAAAGTTTGATCGTAACCCATTTAAAAAGAGGTCAGTGCGCACATGATACAGTCGAGGCGTAGCACGTTACATTATCATGTCGGTGACGCGAACCCCTCTTAAAATTCGCTTAACCTGGCAAAGGGCACAGTCAATATCGTTTTGTCGTCTGGAGTTATAGGAAATATTTTTATGTGCTATCGATGCAAATAGCTTTCCGCTCGACTTACAAACAATATTTTTTCTACGACCACACGATATTAAAATAAATATTTATGGTAGCTTAACACCTTATTAGGAGTACTAATAATCAGGTTTCATACAATACGTTTTTATTTTCAAAAGTTGATGCAGAAGAAGCGAAATATCTAATATTAAGTGACAGGAGATATATTAACTCAATGCATTATTATTATATTGTAATGTACTCCAATCAGCACAAGGGTCGTGGAGAAATTATAGTATTCAACTCAAAATGTATGGCCATTATTCACTCGGGTGACTTGCGCCCCTCTAAAAAATTATACGTTTGTCAGCATTCCAACACCCTTGAATCAGATCTCGTTAATCTAAACTAAACATTTTAATTCATAAAGAATTGGTAGTTTCGCCCTGGTTCATGATCCATCAGATTATATAATAAAATGTCGTACCCGAATCATCATAAAAAAAAATTAAACGGAAAGGATAAAAGAGGGTATAATTAAAAAATACTCATGGGGTAAGGTTCGTGGTGGAAAGAAACAGAAATAATTCACTGTTCAAAGTCGACAACTCCCTTGATGCCACACGACCGAGACGAGATGATCGCTGTTGGGGTGCTCCAAGCGATTACATCGTAAAAATAAAGGGAGTGGGTACGAGAACGACTATACGAAATTTTTCATATAAAAAAATTGAAAATATTGAAAATTGCTTCCTGGACGTTATTTGGGACATAAAATAATAGAATGGATGAAGGGATCGTTAAGTTCAAGGACTTATGTTTTTATTTGTGATAAAGAAAAGAGATAAAGAAATCTGTGAGTAGAAGCAGAACCGGTTTAAGACAGATTTGTCATTATTGCAGGATACCGACGCACTAGCGATTTCTGTACTCTCTATTTCCGAGGAGTAGCAGTTTTACCGATGACTGCAATAAGGGATTTTTTTGAAACTTTTGTCAATTATGTATTCTTTCACCAGCTCCATGCTTTGACCCATTATTTTCTTGTTTCAGTTGACTGTTCATCATTTTTTGCGTAGATAGCGACTAGAACACACCAAATTTCTTTCTGTCTATTGTCTCAAATCCCTACTCTTCACTTTCAGAAATTTTAAAACCTTTGTTAAAAAATGTTAACAATAAAATATTCTTGTTTTATATATACAACAATCAAATAACTTTTTTATTCACTGCGACATGGAATCAAGCAGGATAAATAAATAAACTAGGACGTTAACAGTCCATGTGGACTAACAATTCAAGTAAATTTTGCATAGACCAATCGGAAGCTACTTTGCACCAATGAGAATCAATTGTTCGCTTGTGGGTAGGTCAAAACTAGAAATGATTTATGGCTTTTTTATCTTTTCGGCTTTTTAATCCTCAAAGAGACCTTGCCGCATACTGTTATTTTATTGTGAAACTTGTGATTTGGAAAATTTTTAAAAAAAACTTCCCATCTACCATTGTCGTACGATGAAATTTTAAAAAAGGGTTCAATTATTTTTAAAAATTTCCATTTATGATAAAGGCGTGTACAATAAAAATTTCTGTTTACCATGGGCGTGAGATAAAATGTTAAGAAAGGGGTTACTTTTTTTGAAAAAACTCTCATTTTCCATGGTCGTACGATGAAATTTTTAAAAGGGATTCAATTATTTGTGAAAAAATTCATCTATGATATAGGTGTACGTTAAAACCTTCCGTTTACAGTAGGCGTACGGTAAAATAATTATGGATGGTTCATTCAGTTGTGTTCTCACCTCTGCCGGCAGTCCTCATGATTGCCCTTTTTTTAAAAATAGTACCTGCTTGATAATATCAGTATACAGATTGCGAAAATTACATCGGAACCCTCGGATTACACAAGTACGACAGAAAAACAGCTGAAAGAGAGAGAGAGAATAATTATGCGCGGTCATTAAGGCGTGTACTTTGTTTCACCTTAGGGGTGTATACTTATTTCCCGAGACTGGCCGAATGCTCATTGCCCCCCTATTTTAACCGCTGTTGCCAGAAGCGCAGATTAATTTGTACAAATGATATTTTTGTCTCGTTATCGTTGACTTTTTTTCGAGGGTGAAAATACAGCACGTTTGTGCCAGCATTACGCCAAATAATCTTAGAGATATGAGATCAAATCTTTATCACAGATTTGGTTATTGTCTGGCACAGGAAGGTGGTTTATTTGAGCACTTAATTTATTCAAATTATGTTTACCCTTAGAATGGATTTTTATTTTTATTTTTTCAGGAAGTTTATATTTTATGTTTAGAATAGGTGTAGGTACCTACCTACTTATTTTATTGTTTCAATTTAATTCATTAATGGAAGTGATTTTTAGTTTATTAATTATGGTTCTCTCAAAAACTGCTGTTTTATTTTCAAGTTACAATGGCTAAAATAATATCCTATTGTAGTTAGAAATTGTCAACTTGGTCTGAAATGATCATGTTGACAAAAATGAATTTTAAGATGTACAGGTTACGAAATAACGATTGTATTTTTTTATTTCTTTAACACCCTCACTCCTTCCATGTTGGGAGCATACTGAATACCACCAACTAGTGAATTCTCTCTGTAAAGGACCATTCGGCCAGTCTCAAGAAATAAGTATACACCCCTAAGATGAAACAAAGTGATGACCGCGCACAATTATTCTTTCTCTCTCTTTCATATATCCTTGTCGTACTTGTGAGGGTTCCGATGTAATTTTCGCTATCTGTAGATAAATTTGCCCCATATAAAAATTTCTATCGTACGCCCATGATAAATGGAAATTTTCGCATCTCGCACGCCTACAATCTCTTTTTTTCGTCAGACCGGTCTTTTAAGAGTATTCTTCTGAGCAGCTTTTGCAATCTCTCTTAGTAGTCAATTTGGTTTTCAATCACGACAGTTGCAATATGATTATTTTGAAGTATACTTTTTGTGAGGCTTTGTTCTCTTATCTCAAGATGTATTTGTTTGCAACGAGAAGTTGAATCAATATTTATAATAAAAGTTGAAAATTCTTCGATAAGACTATTATTTAACGTCAAGTAGTACCTAGGACAGTCGTAAATAAAAGGTGAAACATTTAAAGCGAAGAAAAATGGAGATAGTGAAAGATTCTATGAAACAAATTGGAAAAGTATTACTTAAAGAGAAAATCTCGACAGTAACAGAATACTAAGAGGTTTTTCTTGAAAATGTGAATGTTATTTCAATTTAAAAAGCACGAGATTTATTAAAGCTTAAATTGCAGTTTACGCAATATAAACATCAAAATTAAATCCTAAAAGGACTCGTCCACTTCTCGTTGCCTGTTTTTCCAAACCAAATAAAAATGTAAATGTCTTAAGTAAATTAGAAGTTTAAGACAAACTCTTTCTGGCTGAAAATTATTCCCTTTTTTGCTTAAATGTGTATTTATTATTTATCCACATTTATTATATTGTTTTTGAAATATCTGTTAGGTTCAGTTGAAGACATTGATGGCCGACCAAAACAAATTAATATTTGCTGCCAATCGGAGAAATAGTTATTTGTTTAGCTAGGCAGCAAAGTAGTAGATTGACTGCCTAGTTAAACAAATAACCATGATTTAATAATGTCGAAATATTTAAAAGTACCATCGCATTTTTTTTAATCCGTCACGTATCAATAGCTGCCCGTCAAACTTACATAATTACCTTGGTGATGCCATATTGATCCATCCTTGAATTAAATATGGTAGACTTTTTTGATGGTTTAATTGGATGCAGATAGGTCGGTAGTGTAAACTAAAGTTACTAAAATTATTGTATTAAGTAGTCTGTACGTATACCTACTCTGTAGTATGGAGTTTTCCTACTAATAATGATAAATCACTTCTCTACAGCAACCAAACATCATTTATTCATACATGGAAACGTCTTTGTTCAGAGTAAAACGACGATAACCTCATCGATTACTTCCCTAATGAATAACACACACAAAAGTTACTCTCCTTTGAATTATACAGTATTAGTGGGAAGTTTGTTATTTGAACAGTTATACAGCGTGTCTACGGATGGGGTATCCTATATAGGTGAAAAATGTTTAAATATTAGTTTTAGTGAAAAATGTCATTCTTGATAAAAAGTTTTGCTTGTTCTGAAACCCCATTAAATTAAATAAAATTTAAGTTTTTCCAAACCCGTCTCATTTTATAGCCAGTTTTATGAAAACCGTATGAATTTTTGCACTGTGTTCGAAAATAATGTAATAATGTAGTGAGTTACCTTTACGTTCAAATTGTCAGTTTTTAATAAATATTTGACAACAATGTTAACTATTCAACAAAGAGTATATCTTGTTAAGTGTTATGGTATTGGGGAAGTTTCGTACTAGTATGCAATTGCAAAATTTCACCAAAAATATCCAGGTGTGGATTAAAAAAATTAATGAAGAAGTTTGATGAGACAGAATCTGTTCAAGACAAAAAGAAATTGAAAAAGGGGTACGTTGAGGAGGATGATGCATCTAGTGCACTAGATATGCATTGGTTAAGGGAAAATCCCAAGCTGAGTCTACGAAAAAGAGCAGTGGAGGTTGGTTTTTGCAAGTCACTTACAGAAAATATTTAAGCAAAACAAAATTCTTTTTAACACCTGGTGATATCTAGGGAGAAAATATGGTACAACTGTTGCATCAATGAGACAGCCTTAACGAAATCGTTTCCTTTTCTCCTTTGGAAACAACAAATGTACGAAGCAGCCAGTAGTTATTCATACTTTTGGAGAAATGTGCAAGACAATTCGTTGTTTTTTAACCTTATTCTGTCGAAGATCTTTGACCGATTCCAGAGTAGATCTTCACACTGTTAAACATCACAGAGACTGGAAGAGTCAAGTAAAAAATTGTTCACTAAACTGTGTAATTTTTGCTGCAGTGTTTTTATTTCGAAATTTCAAGTTTACAAAGATACAAATGTTAGAGACATTGAAAACAATAATTTTTTTTTATTTGTGATACGTGACAAATACGAAATTACATTTAAAAATTTAGCTCACTAATGGCAGATGTTTCAGAAGTTCGTGCAATTCAGTAGATTAACAAAGTTTTGTTCAAGAAAAAAAACAATTTTTCTGAGTAAAAAGGAATATGTGTGTAATTTTTTATATTTCAATGGCTCTTGCCGGTTCCAATCTAGATTTTTTGTTTAAAAAAAAATTGAGTCATAATTCACACAAACACCTTAAGAATAAAAGCACACAAACAACTCTTCAATTATATTTATTGACTAAAAATAAATCTCGTCAAACTGTAATGTGTAATGTAATGAGGATACTGGGTGTAGTAGGATAGTAGAAGGGCCTCTGACTAGGTGGTGCTGCTGGTCACTTGGTGGGTCATCCCCCAGGAATAAAACAACTACCTGTTTCACTGGGACATGTTCTATTTAATATTTACTATACATTAACCACTAACACTAATTGACTACTCTTAGATTACTACTTAGAATGAATGATACTGACTGTAATCATCCTTTCATGAATGACCATCATAATGACTTAATAATAATAATGAATCAATAATGAGTTAATATTGAATTAATAATGAATTAATAATGAATGCTTAAAATACTATTGTTACCTATATATACAAAGAGTCAAGTTCACTATAAGTAAACATACATGATACTAGATAATGTTTATTTGCTTTGACATTGACTCGTACGTGTAACCTTTATATTTATTATTTATAAAACAATTCGTGGTTTATTGGAATTAGCTGAAGGGAATTTATTCGATAATATTTTAAATAATTAATGACTTAATGTTTAGGCCAAAAGGCATCACACCTTCCCCTTTTACAAAAAGAATAAATTCCGTTGAGCTTCCTTTCCCCCTAATGAAATGAATTTACAATTATCCTAAAAATAAATGGTAGATGGTTATTAAATAATGTCACTAACCTACGATTACATAATATATTCATAAATAAATGAATGTTCATTGCCTTTAAAAATTGTTTACGATCACTTAGTTGTTTATTTATTTTCACTTCAATGTTTTGAATGTTTGTTATAACACTTTTGTTTATTATTCGGAAATGTTTATAAACTCACTCGCACTTCCAATTTTACAATATTTTAATTCATTTTACAATAAGGATGGATTCTGTTTTTGTGTATTTCTTTTATCACACCTGATTCTAATTTAATTTTACAGTTAACATCACTCACCTCTGTGACTGTAAATGGACCTATATATTGAGATTCGAATTTGGTTCTATTTTCCCTCTTTACTAAAACTGAATCCCCTATTTTAAAATCAACTGGATTAGCTACCTTACTATTTTGACTTTGTCTACTCAGTTTATGTTTGGTTAAATATTTCTCTGCTCTCTGATGAGCTACCTGCAGTTTATATTTTAACTCATTCTGATATTCATCAATATTATAGCATGGCTCAATCTCGTTTGTTAGATTCTCGGGTAAGTTAGCACGTCTACCGAACAATAATTCAAATGGCGTATAACCATGATACGAGCTTGGAGTCGTATTATAACAATAAGCAAATAGTTTACACCATTCATCCCAATCATCCTTACTTTCATTTATAAAGTGTCTCACATACTCATTAAGCGTTCTATGTAATTTCTCACAACCTCCTATAGATTGATGATGATATGCTGTTGAGTAATTATGCCTAATATTTAACATTTTAGTTAAAGCGTTGAATATTTCATTTTTATATTCTGTGCCTAAATCTGTCCTAATTTGTTTCATTAGACCGTAATTTGGTATGAAATTTTCAAAAATTCCACGAGCTATCGTGTTTGCTTCTTTGTTTTTAACTGGAATTATTACTGCATATTTTGTTAATTCACATAACATTGTGATGCAATAACGGTTACCATTTTCACTTTGTGGAAAAGGACCGACCGTATCTATATATGTTATATCCCATGGTTTTTCTGCTGTATCCGTTAATACAAATTCTTCCTTGTGATTATTCTTTGCTTTATTGACCTGACACTTGTGACATTGCTTAATATATTTTCTTACATCTTTTTCCATGTTTTTCCATCTAAAATTCGCTCTTAATTTTTTCAATAGCCTGTTATTTCCTACATGACCTCCAAATAAAGGATCATTATGATAAGTTTCTAAAATCTGTTGCTTTTCTTTTTCTTTTTCCACCATCTTAGGTATATCGCAAATACATATTTGTACGTTTTTTAACGTATTGTTTCCTTTTTCCATAAACTCTTTTATAGTGCACTGTGTGAAAATAATATCATTCATATAAATTTTCATCCTTTTTATACCATTATTTACCGCTAGCTTATCAAGCTGAACTAACGTTTGACCTAAATCAAAGTTAACTATATCGGTATTTAATAAGGCTTGGCTAAATCTCATCCTGTTTTTGATCCGTATGTTCATCCTTAACGAAACACGGTTATTTTCAAATTGCAGAATTGGTAATTTATGCGCCTCTAAATTATTCAGTACTTTATATACTGCTGGCTTGCGAATATCTTCCTTTATTTCTGTGGAAACTATTTTATCTTCTCCTATAGGCTGAGCTTTATTATGACGAGTTTTTGACCTCGTTATTGCTAAGATGTGAGCATTGTCAATGTACAAGTCTTTTAATTCATTTATGGATATCCTTGAAATACTGTCCGCATAATTTGAATTTCCTTTCAAATATTGTATTTCGAAGTTGTATTCTTCTAGGTCTAGTCTAATTCTCGTAAGTTTCGAAGTTGGGTCTGTCATCGAAAAAAGATGTGTTAACGGCTTGTGATCCGTTTTCACAATAAAATGTGGAGAACCATATAAATAACACTTAAAATGATTAATTCCCCAATGGATAGCTAACAATTCTTTCATAATTATAGGTTTATTTAATTCACTTTTCTTAAAACCTCGCGATGCATAAGCTATAGGTAGATCTATACCTTCGTATTCCTGGCTAAGTATTGCAGAACACGCAATATTTGAAGCATCTGTTGTCAATATAAATTTTTTATTGAAATCTGGATATTTCAGAATAGGCGGCTGAATTAATGCCGATTTTAGTATTTGGAATGATTTTTCGCAGTCTTCCGACCACTCGAATTTCACATTTTTCCTAGATAATTTATTGAGAGGTATGCATATTTCAGCGAAATTTGGAATGAAACGTCTGTAATAGTTACAGAATGCTACGAACCTTTTAGATTCTTCTGAATTTTTGGGCACTGGATACTTCTCAATGACTGAATATTTTGCCTTATCGGGTAGAACCCCTTCGCTGGACAAATTGTGTCCTAAATACGTTACTTCTCGCCTGAAGAATTGACATTTTTGTGGATTTAATTTAAGGTTGAATTTCCGACATGTGTCAAACACCCTTTCGAGATTACTTAAATGATGATTTTCTGACATCCCTATTACGACTATATCATCCATATAAAGAAATGCTTTTTCTGGAGTTAATCCTGAGAATGCTATGGACATCATTCTTGAAAAACTATTTGGACTTATATTTAAACCAAATGGTAATCTTGTATACTGAAAAGAACCTTTTTCTGTACTAAAAGATGTATATTTCCTTGAAGATTGTTCTAAGGGAATTTGATGAAAACCTGACATAAGATCTATGACTGAAAACCATTTCGACCTCCCTAACTGATCTAAGATCGAATCTATTCTGGGTAATGGAAATTTATCTGTGACTATTTTCTTGTTCAATTGCCTGAAATCTATACAAAGTCTCCACGACTTCTCTCCATTGATTGCCTTTTTGGGAACAAGTAAAACTGGACTGTTATAATCTGAGATTGAAGATTCAATTATACCTTGTTCTAATAACTTTTGGACCTGATTATTAAGTTCTGAAGATTGAGAATGTGGCGTGCGATAATTTTTAATATATACTGGAGTATCATCTTTTACCAATAGCTTTTGCTCATAAAAATTATTATGCGTTAAAATGTCGTTCTTTAAAGCAAAAATATCTGAAAAATTCTCACAAAGATTTATTAGCTTATCCCTCACGTATTCTGGTACCTCTAAATTTAATGTTTTTCTTAATTCTTTCAACCTATTCTTACTTTCATTCTTCACAGCATATACATGAAATAAATTTAAATCCAATATTTTAATATTGTTTGTATTTATCGACTTGCTTTCATAATTTGTGTTTAAAATTCTGACATAAGGATTAGTTTTTGATATAATAGATCTTGCTATAAATATTCCTGGTAATAGTTCTTGTTGCTCAACAACTTTATCTTGTCTTAAGTTTTTGAAACTTTCTACCAACCGATAGACTTCACATCTAGGCGGTATTGCCAAAGTATCATATTCAGGATTGTCAAAAATTTCTAATGTTACTGTATTCCTAGATTTACAATCTATGTATAATTTTAATTCTGAATAATCTAAAATACAATTATAATTTCTTATGAAATCCCTACCTAGAATTCCATTCGTAGGTATAGGAAATTCTTCCTCTACTACATGAAAACAATGTTGAAATGCTACACCCTTAATAAAAAGAAAAGTTTCTATTGTACCCAAAGTTTTAATTTCTCCCTGAGTTATTCCTTTAATATTTAAGATTTGTGTTGTCTTTATTAAGTGATGTGGAAAATTATCTGAAATTTTTAATAACGATATATCTGCACCTGTATCTAATATAAAAGTATCTATATTATCCGATATGTCAGTTTTAATTTGCACAAAGTTTGAAAGAGTTAAATCAAAGTTATAAATGTAATGATTATTATTATGCAAGTTATTTAAAATTTTGGATTTTTCACCTTTCTTTTTCAAAACCCCAATTCTTTCTGTTCATCTTCCACACTCGTCTCTTCACTCTCACACATTCTTACATTTCTATATTTATTATCATTGTTAAACCTATTGTTAGGCTTGTTTCTATATTCTTCTGGTTTCTCCCTGTAACCAGTAAATCTCCTATTGCCTTGATTGGCGTGAAATTTCCTACTGTTATCGTAGTTATTTTTCCTATGGAAATTATTTTCTCCATTATGATTTACATAAGAGTGTCTTCGCTGAGGAAAATAGGTATTTCGCTGTGGAAAATAGGTATTTCCTGACACAAACTTATTTCTATCTGCCTTATAATGCAGAACACTTCCTGTTGACTGATTGTTTTCCACATTGATGGAAACCAATTTAGTCATCACCTCTTGCGGTGTCGTAAAATTCCCAGCTGCTATAACGGTTTTTATCCGTTCTGATGCTGAGTTGTCGGTCAGTGATTTTACTGCTGCTTCTGTTGTATACTTAGTTGCTAAATGTACTGGCATTCCTTCTGCCAAATACGCGGCTTGTAACTGATCTGTTAATTTCTCCATCTCTGATGCATACTCAACTATATCCTTATTGTTTTGTCTTAATTTGCTTAATTTAGCTCCTACTAAACTAGCACTATCTCCCTTTAGTCCCTTTTTTAGGGTTCCTATAATTTCTACCAACGATTTTTCGGTGGTGATTAGACTCCTGGCCTTTCCAGTTAGCCTAGTTTTCACAAATAGTACAGCATTCTCCTCATGCTCTGCTGCACAAACCTGTAGCAAACTTATAGCATCTACAAAAGATTGCAATTTGCTTATATCCCCATTAAACTCATTTGGTAATATCTTACCAGCTAAATTGAAAAAGTCATTCATACTTAATGCCATTTTCTCCTTTTTATCTTTGCTCATTGCTTCTAATACTATTAAATTATTAATTAAATTATTACGCGTAATTAATTGAGACGGAACTTCATACTGACAATCTAACACTTGAAATGCTTTCTCTACCTTTTCTCTAATTTTGTTAAAATATAAAATACATGTACTCTGCTGATTCTCCTCTAACTTATACCAATTCTTATTTATTAACTTAGAGAAACTATTAAATGAATCACACAACTTATTTATTATATCTATATGACTATCTGAGCTTTTTGGAACCTCCTTTTTTAACACACGCTTACTATTCCTACGTATATCTTCTAAAATTAAATTCAATCTAATCTCAAATTCATCCCACGTTACTGCATTTCCATCACTCGAGGACATTTAAAATTCATTGTCAATAGAAATAAAAATATGAAATATCAATTATCAAAAAAAAATTTTAGCCACAAAACAGAATATACCCTTAAAGTTTACAAAAAAAAAATAATATTCTCACCATCCTACAGATTTAGCGTGCTTTGCTGTAGATTTCTTCTTATCTCCCTCTTCATTTGTCTTCTATGATTCTTATATATAGACCATCCAAATTGTAGTACCAAAACAACCACAATAATGTAGATAAGAATCTTCACCTCCAGATCTGCTTTGAGTTCCTCTTCTTGTACTATAAAATTACTGTTGACCACGCCATTTTCTTGGACCGCTTGTTTCGTTGCTTTACCACCCATTGTTACAGAACTCCAATTGTTTGCAGGATCGCCATGTAATGTGTAATGTAATGAGGATACTGGGTGTAGTAGGATAGTAGAAGGGCCTCTGACTAGGTGGTGCTGCTGGTCACTTGGTGGGTCATCCCCCAGGAATAAAACAACTACCTGTTTCACTGGGACATGTTCTATTTAATATTTACTATACATTAACCACTAACACTAATTGACTACTCTTAGATTACTACTTAGAATGAATGATACTGACTGTAATCATCCTTTCATGAATGACCATCATAATGACTTAATAATAATAATGAATCAATAATGAGTTAATATTGAATTAATAATGAATTAATAATGAATGCTTAAAATACTATTGTTACCTATATATACAAAGAGTCAAGTTCACTATAAGTAAACATACATGATACTAGATAATGTTTATTTGCTTTGACATTGACTCGTACGTGTAACCTTTATATTTATTATTTATAAAACAATTCGTGGTTTATTGGAATTAGCTGAAGGGAATTTATTCGATAATATTTTAAATAATTAATGACTTAATGTTTAGGCCAAAAGGCATCACAAAACAACACATCGATTGATCCAATTTTCCCCACAATATTTCATGGAAATGTCCAAAATTAAAGTTCTATACTGGTTCCCTTAAATTGATGCGGAAAAAGAAGAAGATGAGCTTTCATTATATAGTAGCTATACGGTGAGTTATTACTAATAGCCAAAATAATGCAAATCTTCATACAAAAATACAGAGTTGTCCAAAAGTATGGAACCAAGTAAATGTCTTGTTTTTCTTTTCGACTTTGTACTTACTGAGTTTAGTTTGAAAAATAAAATTTGCTGGAGATAGATTTAATGATATTTGTTTGTAAAAGGATAGTTGTCCTATCACCTGGTAGCTTAGTCAAAGTACACATAAAACCTCACAAAAAATACAAAAAACTTGAAAATTAAAAATTATATAGGTATTTAATAGGGTTGTGTTTAACATGAAAAAAACTTTACGATGTTAGGCATGCGATTTTCCGGAAAATCGTCGAGTGAAAATTTTTGTTTTTGTTTTTTTCACTCTAATTGTTTAAATAATAAATATACAGAAAAACTTCCAATTCAAAATTTGTAGCTGTTGCATTTATCTACAAAGTTGGTCTGAAAAGTTTTTCTGTATATTGGAAAGTTTACGAGATAAAATTAATTTCAGTGGTATTCAGTTCGTGGTTACGCGCGAACGGCCCGTGAGCCAAATTTATTAACCGCTCGACTTAAAAGTTAATAATTTTGGGCTTATAACATTCTGAAAAAATAAATAAACTCATGTAAAATGTAAAGAAATATCTCAACTTTTAGATAGAAATACTTTCAAATTTAAAAAAGTAGATTTTCTGACAGTAATATCAGTTTATTATAATTCCTATTTAATTAATACTTATCCCAGCGAAAATTCCTTTTGGATTTAGCATTGCAAATGAGCATAAAACATTATTATTATAAAAGCAAAGCCAACAATATCAAGAATTTTAAACGAATGCTTCTTAAAAATCTGTTTTTCTTGCATGCTTAATTTTACCTGTTTTTTTTAGACATCATTCCATTATATCTTTTTTCGAAATTAATATAATTCAATGAAACTTTACCACTAAACACTTTGAAGCATCTACTTTCGAAACTACTATACAGTTTTTCTATAAATATCAAATTTTTTAAATAATAGACAATTATTTACAATAAATACTTAAATCAGAGGTCTTTCAACAAACCTTCTATAACTTTTTATACCGTTTATGATATTATTTAAAAATTTGTGAAGTTTATAATGAACCTATTTAGAAGTGATCGCGATACAAAAGAACACACCTATGGCTCAGGCAAGAAAGATAAGGGAGCACAAATAAAGGTGAAAAAGCAGGTGAGAGAGCGGCTTAAAAATAATAATAATAATAACAACAACAACAATAATAATAAAAAAATATTAACAACAAAAATATTTAACAAATCACATTAAAAATAGAAGCTGTTATTACAACAATAATAAAAATAAAGTGAGGTCAAAAAAATGAAGGTTCACGTGGAAAATCGTATGTATCTGTGTGAAAAATGCAGATACCTACAAAAAAAGTTTCAAATATAGTTTGAAGATTAAACCATAATTTTTGAAGTACGCTGTTATATAATTTAATTTTTTAATTAGAGAAATTTGGTAAAAAAAAACGACTTTTTACTAGAAGTTTACGAGGAAAATCGATGATAATACATTAAAAAATTAAAAAAAATTTTTTTTCAATGTATTTGTAGATACCCCATTTTAGAACACATTTCAGATGCAAAGTTTTTTCTAAATGTCATTGTTTATTTACTATCGTAAAATTAAAAACATGAAAATTGATGATGTTCAAAAATACTACTAGAGAAATATCGTATATTTTAAAAACTAATGCAGATACAAAAAAAATGTTCAGACAAATTTTGTAGATAAATGTATTAGCTACAATTTTTGATTTGAATATTTTTCTGTGTTTTCATTTATTTAAACAATTAGAGGGAAAAAACAAAAACTTCCACTCGACGATTTTCCGGAAAATCGCATGCCTAACATCGTAAAGTTTTTCTCATGTTAATCACAACCCTTTAAAATACTCAATTTAGAATTTTCAAGTGTTTTGTGTTGTTTGCGGCATTTTACAGATATTTTATTTACTTTGACTTTGACAGCCCTCAGAGAAAATAAGCAATATTTTTACAGTAATAATAATAAAATGGGTAAACTAAACTAATCACGCAGCCTACCAAAGGACTCACAAAGTCCTTTATGTTTTCACTCCTTCAAAGCTAGGCGTTTAATTTTTAAATTCATTTTAACGCACAATTTTTAAAAACACTGCACAGGAAGTAATAAAGCATTCCATGAAAAATATAGTTGTTTGTTTGTAGCACTGACAGTGACTTTAATTAATTTCGAAATTCTTCGCTATCTGAACCAAATAAAATATTCATTCCCCTGGCAGTTTCACACTGGATATATTTTATTTTCATTTGAATGTACATTAGAGTTACTGGATGATACTTAATTCCGATCATTATTTGGAGTAAATGCATTTTGTTATGTTTTTTTAACTATTGGCAGATTTATTATGACAACACATTTTTCTGATTGAGTTCCTGAAGGTAGGACTGTAACGGGTTTTTATCGTTCTAGACTTGTCGATTCCATTCAGTATCTACAATCCCCCATTAAAACAAACGCCTCCCCAAACAGCAATTGTATCACCTCTGAACAGATGAACTTCCTGCACTGCCCTTCGATTTCTGGGCACAAGAGGACGAGTCCATACACGAACACGCCGACTGTCAGAAGTCCGTCCATTTTTCGACTCTTCTGTGAACAATGCAGACCTCCACTCAGCTCCAATTCACAGAGGTTCCTATCGAGCATGCATATCAATTTGTGTTAATGGAATTCTCCTCAAAAGTCTTCGTGAAACACCAGAAACCCTTTCGCAATCTGTATGTGTTGGCATTTATTTAGGTTAGTCGTCCAACGTTCACAAGACAGGATGATCCCGATAACAACTAAAGCCGCGAGATGTCAGTAGTTGGCACGTTCCCACTCTCCGTTCTAATTGACTTCCTTTTAAGGAGACCGACACATAATTTATTTTTAATTGGCATATTGGCACGTGCCAACGGTCGCGTCTACATCGAATCGGTTTTGCCAATTGGCTTAATATGGTCCACAGCTGTGTTTATCACCTTCTTTATTTGTCTTTTTATGTAGAATAAGTTAAGATTTATAAACTCACAGATCTGACTGTAACATGCAAATTAATAGACAAACTGCTCAAGTTCATTAAAGCTACTCAAACAGCCTTTTAACCTTTAATCTTACGAGTTCATATTTGAAAGATAACTTAAAATGTCTTTAGCAGAAATTCCAGTTATGAGGTATACTTGGGAAGTTTCACGTTGTTTCATCCAATCAAATTTTTTTTCGAATTGTTCGATTAAACAGGAAATTTTCTTAAATCTGTATGCAGGATGTCAAAAACATTTGCCTACTTGAAAAAGCTAAAATCTTGCTGGCTTGATAAAAGCTAAAAGTTACTTCCTTAAATATGGAAAAATGAAAAGGATCATCGATAAAATTATACAAGGATCGGGTACTGAAATATTTACAAATCCGAATGCGAATAGTTTTGATCCCAGTGGCGTACCAAAAGGGTAAAAAAAAGTGATTTTGTGTTGAAACACCACGAACTTGCCCAAAATACTAAAGTTTTTCTTTAATAAATAAACACTGCATATTGACCAACAAAATAATGTGTGCAAAGTTTCAACCTTCGGCTACAAATCTTACTTGGTATTGGTCTTTTAATGCAAGCACTGGAAAGAGTAAACATGCAACAATAAATAAACGTGTTTGACAAATTTTACTGGAATAATATGGTTAGTAGTGAGTCAACTTGTTTAGATTTAAACAATAAGCAAAACGCCGTAAGTGTATCTGAAATTTTCATAGCTGAAATTCATACATGGAGGTTTGTTTCCGTAGAAACAGCTTGAATGCATTTTTATTGTTACTAAAGTGCTCAACCTGAAGCCGTGAAAGGAATGCAGTCGAAAACATTCGATATTGCCACGTTCAACTATGAAAAAGCTAAAGTGCTAAGTATGTAGTGATAATAATTGGAAACTAGACTTTTTATTATTAACAATATAATTAAACGTTAATTCTTTAATGTTCTTGTTTCCTTGGAAAAAAGTAGTGACTGGATATCAAACAATTTTTTGTTTTTTCTGTTCGTTTTGATTGAGAGTTCTGGTTAACTAGATCTGATGATACAACATCGACTACAGAGTCAAGTAGTTACCATCAAAGACTCCATCTTCGTTTAAAGCTGTACCTAAACTGAATTTTTAATGTCAGTAGTGTTGAATCTTGTGAACCCAAAATTAAACGTCAGTTGGCTGTTTGGGTGTTCCAAGATGAGCCAAAACCAACTCCAGCAACAATTCCTCTGCAAGATCAAAAAACTGTTGGTACATATCGATTTGGTTGTCGGAAGTAATTGCTGAGTTTCGAAAAATCAACCCCTAACCCTTCACCAAGACAATGCAAGTTCTTACACAGCTTGAAAATGAACAGAAAAAACATCGAATTGCTGATGGACCATCCTCCATACCAGTCCTAACGATTTTTTTGCTTTTCCATAAATTAAGGATGAACTGCGTGATCAAAGAATCCAGTCCCCAGAGGTTGCAGTCAAAAACTCTATTTTGAATGAACCAGCAAGCGTGTGCTTCCAGAATTTGTTCCAAAGGATGCAAAATTGCATATCTACTATGTTTTTCTAGCTCTATATGCAACATATAAATGAAAATCATCGTGTATAAATAATAGAGACAGAAAAAAGAGTATTTTTCCGAAAATACGTTCCACTATATAACAAGGAAGACTGGGAAAAAGGTGTACCCATACATGCGGATGTTTTTTGGTATACAGACGGGTTAAAGACGTTAGACGGCGTAGGAGCCGGTATAGTAGGGCTAAAGCAAGGGATAGCCTTTCCAGTAAGCCTATCAAGGAACGTCACAATTTTCCAGGTGGAAATGACGACGATTCACCACTGTGTGGAAGAAATTAAAAAGCAGAAGAGAACATATCGTTAAATTGCCATTTTCACAGACAGCCAAGCAGCAACTCCGTAGAGGTCAATTCAAAGCTAGTATGGGATTGTGTGCGGGCCCTAAACACACTGGATGAGCGTAGCAATGTTACGGTAGCCTGGGTACCGGAGCACGAAGGGCATAAGGGCAACGAAAAAGCAGAAGAAATGGCCTCATCAATGCCATTCGTTGGGCCGGAACCCTTCTGCGGCATTGCAAAAACCATAACAAGGAAACAAACAAAGAAGCGGGTCGCCCACAAATCTCTGAAATGGTGCCTCATAAAATATATCTATCTATATAACTCAAACAAAAGCAAAACCACTTTTATCTAGTATCTAAATTGTTATTGATTATTCCATTATTTATTTATTATTTGGCATAAATAGATTCTTTATTTATTAGGTACTCAGAAACTCTAAAAAGTTCTTACTTCTTCTAATCACATTCGAAAAGCATAAGACGGATTTAATAAAATTTTTAAATCCATTTGAAAGATAAAGTCTCTTCATTTGTTAGGCTTTATTATTAAGGAGAATTCGCAAATTCTTTGCTCTTCCTAGTTTGGAGAAAATGTTACTCGGAGGCGGCAAACTTGTGATGTTTCTGGAAACAAGATTAAGTTTACCCCGTTGAAAAGGAAAGAGGGTACAAATTGACTATTAACAGTTTGTTGCAGACGAAGAAGTTTCTGAAATTAATTTTTTTTAATAAAATTAGTTCCCACTCGGTAATGGATATTATGTGATATTATATTTCCGGAATGATTATAATTTAGAACGTCAGAATCTACAGCCATGTTCAAATCAGGCGGATTTGCGAACAAAGGTCGGGGTTTACTACGAGCTCTGCTATTCCGGTTTTACTATAATCCTTCAATGCTGCAGTACACTCAAATGATTATTAGGGTATTTATACGATTTAAAAAATCTTATACACCGTTAAAAATAGACAGAAAATGCGAATTTCAATATAAAACTACAAAATTATCTTTGATATAGTTTGTCTAAAAGTATATCGTCTTGGCATTTGCCGGAAATTATAAAATTAATGGTCCAATTGCAATAAATCATATGACCAATAGCTGCTGTAGAAGAGCTCGCCAGTGGCGGACTATTTAAAATTATTTTAAAAAGGATCAAATCCACAAATATATACCTTTTTGTATTTTTATCTTACATCCTTTGTTTTTTATTCAATATGTGAAGAAAATTTCTCTAAACTTTTTTTCTTTTGCCTCCTAAATGAGAGATTATTAAATATTTGGAACAAATCCGTTTTCTGATCCAGCGTGAATAATAGTTTTGCGCTTTTCTTTGTTTGAAGATGCCTTAGTCTTACAGTTTTTAATGGAATCAACACATCCTTTGGATACTGTATCGTGTGTATCAAACCATGTTTCGTCCAGGTAGATTAGGATTATAGATTTGTTTTCTGTCCTGAAGAAAATTGAATCTCCAAGTGCGCAATCTTTGCGATTCCATTACCACTTGTTTTTTTTGTCAATTTTACGATATGTGAATCTCATTTTACCAATAACTCGATGGAGGATGGCCTGGCTAATATTTATATTGGTGTCATCTTCTTCTAGCTTCCTTTTCAGATTGTCCAAAGTAGGAACAATCTAACTTTCATAGAGGGAAGATATTTTTCTTCTTATTAAATCCTGTTGGCCATTGACCAGACGATGAGATTGAAAATCACTAAGTTTTATTCTTCTTCTTAATTTTTCACTGTTAATAATATCCTTTATGGAGGATATTGGTGTCTTTGTAAATAAGCAGGTTTCTTTTAAAGCTTCCTTTTTAATAAATCCTCTACTTACGAAACCACCATTCACACTTTTCACAATTTGCTTTGCATCTAATGACACAACATGATAACTTATAATAATCGTATAGAAAGCTCTTTGAAAACGCACGTTAAAACGGAATATTCAATACTGCCAAATGAATTCAATGCAGCCATCATACACCCGATAAAAACCTGATGACCCGCTCTTGCCTTGTCACTCGACTATTTATGGGTTTCATTTCAGGTAAACGATATTTTTTGAGACAAACTATAACAGATGAGATAAGACACAACCAGGTGCAAAGAGTAGAGAAGAAAGGAGTGTCTCAGTGTGTTAGCTTCAGTTTGTGTCTAATAATTTTGTTGTACCGAATTATGCACTATAATTTTTGTACGTCCGCTGTCAGTATACCACAAAAAGTATCGACTTTTACTAAAGAAACTAATTTTCATAACAGAACTTGTACACAACTGAAAAAAAAAAAAATATTATCGTTGCGTCAATATTTTTCCCTGGGTTATTTTTAGACATTGATTTTTCTTTTATCTTATATTGAAACAACAATTCCACGCACTCTAAGATCGATATCTATCTTGTAGATATAATCCTGTTTTTCCTGATTATTTCGAAACGATGAAATAAAACAATTTAATTTGTTTAAATCTTCATTATATTTGAACTCAAACGAGAAAGCTACTGTGTTACAGAGGTCGAGAACTATCGATAGTTATCGATAGTTTTCTCTAAACCATCGTTAATTATCGATAGTTTTCGATAGTCTGCAAGACTAGTGATTTTAAATAATTTACGAGTACCTACAGGTTATAGGTAATGTTATGCTAACTTTATTTTGAAAAATTTAAAATAATGAAACATTTTTATTTGAAAAAAGGATCATATCCACATTTTTTGACATTATAAAACAATTTAGGTGACGTGACAGGGCAGACAGCTGACGGTTAGTGAGAGATTAAAATGTTAAAACACAAAATATGCCACAAAACGACAAAGTCGGAGATAAAACACGAAAACAGATACTTCGTCCTCTTTTTTCTTCATTTGTTCATATCAAAACAGATTTCGATATGGTGTGTGTCGGCGCATATACCACTATCGAATACTATCGATAACTGTTCGATTGTGTTCGATAGTCATAAACATCGATAACTATCGATAGTTCTCGACCTCTACTGTGTTAGCGAAACGCGTCAAGAATGTATATTGAACTTAGTTCAAATATAATGAAGATTTAAACAAACTAAATTGTTTTAATTCATCGTTTATTACGAATCTTCATCAAGTAAAAGCCTCTATTCAATTTATGATTATTTCGTATGCACAAATTTTTCTACCGAATAATAGTATTTTTTCCAAAACTCACTCATATCCGTAGTGATTGGGTCACTGCAATATGAGTCTATCAAAGCGGAAAATTCAATTATAAACGAGAGAGAAGGGAAAAGCGATAGGAAGGTTATTGGACCGCAACGAAGTTTGCGGGAAAACTCAATTGCAACTCTCTTCCTGGTGACAATTTTTGTTTTTGGAAAATACGAACCGTATGAAGGATAAGAATAAAATAAAAAAGATTTAGGTTGTTCGGGATGTATACGGGTTAATAAACAGGCTCGTATAGGGTGGGACATATTTTTCCGATGGTAAAATCAAAACTTTTTTTTTTGGTATTTATTTGTCGGTTGGGAAAATGTGATATAGGGTTTGTCGTAACATACAGGGTCAAGTCAATGTTACAAATTACAAATGACAGTGGTGTTAGTAGCAAAAAAGAAATTAAATGTTTCATTCTGCTCATCTTTGAACTTGAACTGAATCTTTGTGTCTTCTATGTAGGCCACTAGTTTGATTGTCCAAGCCATACAAGATATTTCCAATGGTCAGATCTTCTCTTCTTCGGTTTTGCCTATTTTTCTTCCAATATTACATTGGGGCTGATACCGCAAAAGAGTTCCAGTCCCAAAAAGGGTTTTTCAGTCACCTAATGAAAGTCTAGAACATATTATATTTGACTAACCAAGAAATACAGTCATAGGAACATGAAAGCATTTAGACGATCTAGATTGCCCACTTAGCTCAAACGATCTTTCACTATTGTTGAAAACAATATTTATTTAAATCACTGTATTTTTGACCGTTTAAGTTTCAATTATAAAAGTGGAGAGCTACAATCAGCTACAATAGTCTGTTTGCGTCGAACTTTGAACTGGGTTTGAAAAGTAGGGATGGAACTTATGTTTTTTTCAAAATTCGTTGAATGGATACCATTGGTACACTTAAATCTCTCACACCAGAACGCAATGACGCTTCGGGATAAGCAGCATAGTATCCGAGAACATTGATTTCATGATCACTATTATCTACAACAGGCTCCACTTTCGTAAATTTGCTAGAAAACAATCAACTTCTGTTAAATTGATTAATATTCTCTTCACTGTATGAAGGCTGGGTCAAGGTTGATCTGGATATCTTGTAGCAAATGAAACACATGTTCTAGTAATATTAACCATGTATTAAAAGTAAATTTAGGTAATCTTCATAGTTCAATTCCAAGCCATTCTTATGTGAAGGCATAGTCTTCAAGACTAAGCGCCAGTTCTTCCACAGGTATATCCGCTCTTTCCAAAACATACGATTTTTCTGCGCAAAAGTTAACAAACCGCTTCCATACACTTGCCTTCGATTTCCTAGTATTCGCGGGTGTCAACTGCTTAATATTCTGGCGTCATTTTTTTGCGTCGTTCTGTTTTTGACAAATTCGAATTTAACTAACTAAATATTCAAGTCGACAAAACCTTCTATGTTTTGCAAGTACTTGATGAAGACGAAAATTGATGTTGTTGGAAATAAACACATTTCGTGTGGAATTTTCTTACCGAATACCACACGAGGTCAAATTAAATCCGGAAATTTTTTTTTGCTCATGAATATTTTTAGAAAATTAGATCATTCATCATTAATGATGAGCTATCCACAGTATCTCCACATAAATAATCCATAGTTTAGGATTAATTGTTGAAATATCATGTAATCAACCATGTAAGTTAAGGAGAATAATTATTATGTAATTTAAATTTAGTACTTTTTGTATTTATTCAAACAATAAACAAAAATGATAAACGTCAAAATGTTCTATTTGTTCCGACGTAATTTAACAAAACAGATTTAAAGCGTAATTGCGTGATAAATTAAATGTTTTGTGGTTTAAAATCAATCCCGTTTCATATGAAACATTTTAAAATTTAAATTAATAATAATTTATCGACGTATAGTTCAAAGAACAAATCCATTTTGATTATTATTAGTTAATATATTATTTACATTAACTGTAGGTACATGTTATGTATTCATATAATTTTTTTTTTCAAAAGTGGAATTGGAACGTCGAATTTTATAAATTATAAAGGTTTTAAATAACTTAATATTTAAATACAGGGTGATTGATTAGTGTGATAAAGTTCAGTGCCTCCTTTATCCTTTGAGATATCAATTTGAAAATTTGAGGGTTTATGGCCATCATCAGTCTTCACATTTTTGAATTATTTACAATCTTACAGGGTGTTCCAGAATGCTGCGCCATATCAAAGTTACATTTTTTTAAATGAAACACCCTATATTTTATCGCATATTTGGAATCAGCTTGACCTCCCCATCACAATAATGTAGGGTTGTGATGTGTTCTACGGGGTATTTAAAAAGTTATAACCAATTTTCCATAAAAATCGTAACAAGTTCAATACCCTGTACATTGTAAGAGAAATTCAAGAATAAAAATCAGTTGCAGCCAAAGTGTCTGAATAGTAGTAAAAATTCTGGAAAATTATTTATTTCGTTAATATTCATTGAATCTAATACAGGGTGAATCAAAATACGAATACAAGTTAAAAACATAAATTATAAATTAATTAATTATTATAAATATTGCAATTATTCAAATTAATTCCCGACGACATATTTTTTTCATTGATCAAACTTGCTGTTATTTGGGAAGCGGCGCACATTGCATTAGATGTTTCACCAAATATTTCTTGCGCTATAAGTTTTTTATTATTCATGGAATTTTCAACATATCCCTCCGCAACAGAGGTAGATTTCCAACCTCCATGCCTCTTTAATTTTAAAATATCAGCGCCACTGTCTGCTAGGAAAGTGGCAGAGCTTCTTCTGAAGAGTGGCCAGTATATAGAACAGGATTTGAAAGACCAAGAAATTGTGCAATAACTTTTGGCAGACTCCTAAATGTGTTAATTTCCACAGGATTTCTGGTACATTTTCCATTCGCATATTTTACAAAAAATCTGTTGTGTTTAAGAACCTGGGGACGCAACTTAATATATTTTCTTAATATTTCAACAAGATTCGTATTTTCAATGTCTCCAGTGGGCTAACTGTCCTATAACTTTTGTTTTTGAAGGTGGGATATCAACACGAACAACACTTACTCGCTGTCTGCTTTTCAGGGTGAATACTACGTACGGTGCAATCATGTGGGTGAAGATTTAGACAGAAATACCAAAACCCTGAAGGCTTTGGAGCACTGTACCAAAATTTTTTTCCCTGCTCTTCATCATTTACTGGTTATTCTTTCTACTTTACCTGTTGCTGCAGCCAGTGTCGAGAGATCTTTTTCTACTTTTAAAAGGGTAAAAACCTTTCTAAGAAATAAAATGTCACACGAAAGGCTAAGTTCCCTAGCTGTGCTCTCAATACACTGGGACATCGATGTTTTTCCTTATAAAATACTTGACAATGAAAATATATTATTTTTACTACACACTTATACTTTTTATAATTATGAGATTGTTTGTAACTATAGGTAATAATAATAACTCAATTTTTAACAGATGATTAAAAATGTTTCTAACAAAACCTGAATTTTAACGTGTTGTTTTTCACCTTGACAATTTTCTACTTTTCATCTAAGTCCTTTGACTTTGACCTCTTCAAAAATTTTTGTCTGCAGCGCCTTTTTTTTTCTCGTTGAACCCCTCCCCGAAACCAAATCCTAGATACGTGCCTGTCCACATTATAATTTCTATAATACCTTTTCAGGTAGGAAAAATTAGCTTATATGCTTCTGAATATTAAATATGTCCTTTTCAATTCTATTTTACTTGTTGAATTATTCAATCTGGTCAATCGATGGAATTTCATATTGTTTAGACTGCTTTTCGCAAAGTTGAAGTCAGTGGGGTAAATTTTTTCCCACGTGGCTAACCAACTTTTTGAAATAAAAATTTCCTTGGCCGTCTCGAGACATTTTTTTTCATGGTTTGATGGCAAAACCAGCACCACTTGACCGTTATTCGTAAAAATTTCAATGTACCATAGGCGTACAAGATTCTTTTGAAGGAATTTCATTTATCAACAAAATTTTCCATCTACTATCGGCATACGATAAAAATTTTTTAAAAAGGATCAATTTAGTTGTATAAATTTCCATCTACCATGGGCGTGCGATGAAAATTTTATGAGGGGTCAATTTATTGGTAATATTTTCTATATCATAGACACACGAATTAAATTTTAAAAGGGATCTATTTATTAGCGAAAATTTCTAACTATCATCGGAGTACGATCAAGTTTTTTAAAGGGATTAATTTATTTATGATTCTTTTATCACGTGACTACGATGGAATTTTTACGATGAGTCCATTTATTAGCAATAATTTCCATCTACCATAAGAGTACGATAAAATTATTATAAAGGATCGATTAATTTAGATTTACCATGGGCGTACTATAAAATTTTTGAGAGTGGTAAATTTATTTGCAAACTTTTCCGTCTACCACGGGAGGACGATGAAAATTTTGTGAGTGATCAATTTATTCGATATCATGAGCGTACGACGGAATTTTCTTAGGAAACTATTTTTAAAATCAATGAATGTGAAATGCAAACGTTTTATATTTTTATTTATTGTATAAAAGAACATACTTTTTAAATGTATGTGAAAATGCAGTCCACTTTTTGCACGATCTTTTATGCACGCCTGAATAATTGCATGCTTAAGCCATTTTTTATATTAGATTATTGAAAAATCGTTTTTTTGGACACAAAAGTTGCAAAATTTGTCGAATTTTGATCAAATAGTTCCTACAGCGCCAATTTATTGGTTACTATATCATTTCAAACTGGCAACTCAATCTTTGCCTATATGCTATATTTATGAAAAATAGTAGCCAACCAATCAATTTTAGTAGAATCAATCAAACACTAATTTGGTATTTTTCCTTCTCCTTCTCCTTCTCCTTCTCCTTCTCCTTCTCCTTCTCCTTCTCCTTCTCCTTCTCCTTCTCCTTCTCCTTCTCCTTCTCCTTCTCCTTCTCCTTCTCCTTCTCCTTCTCCTTCTCCTTCTCCTTCTCCTTCTCCTTCTCCTTCTCCTTCTCCTTCTCCTTCTCCTTCTCCTTCTCCTTCTCCTTCTCCTTAATTCTCGAAAACTACCCAACTTTTTTTTTTTAAAATTAGGCTATAATAACCGTTGATCTTTTATAAGTTTTGTTGAACTTGAAGCATTCACGATGAATTAAAAGCCATTTTTGTGTCGAAAGAAAAATTTATTAAATTCAAATGAAATATCAACAAATTCCGTTCTTCAGAATGTCTATGTACTTCTTCCGGCTGCACAATCTGCGCAGGGCCGCTGAAGAGGACAAAAAGAAAAAATTGCACCAACAGAAACAGAAACAACGCCGCAGCACCATCAATCGTCGAAGTCATCGCTATACCGGCAACGCTGCCCTGACTCTAGCTCCTAGCAGATTATTCGAAAAGACGCCGCTCACACCCAGCGACAGCTTGGATGAAGTAGCCTTGCAGATTCCCAGGTGCTTCATCTATGTAAATACGAGTTGGTATATGTTCCCTTGTGTTGTTTTTATTGCTCATCCGGTATATATGTCAAAGTAAACAGTATTGACTCTTGAATGAAATATTTTATCCTTTAGCGTCTTCCAAAGATAGCGTTTAGATCCAAAAAGGATATCGTAAACCACAATTAGTTTATTTTGCTTCCTCCTGGAAAATCGAGCTCATGCTCACTGTAATCAAAATGAATAATATTGTGTCAAAATTATGACACTTCGTAACTGAATTTAAAAAATTATATTTTGAAAGTATCACAGAATACAATACAAGTACATGAAGCACCCTGTAGCTCTAAAAAATGTAGGATGGGTTTGTGCCCATGGACAACTGTTTATTTTGACTAATACTCATTTTTCTCTATTTTATTTTAATAATGAGAGTGACTATAGAACCGAAAATTGTATCGGAAATTCATTTTTTTTTAGAAGAGTTCAAGGTGGTCGAAAATCTATTGGTTTAAACCCCCTAAAAATAAATTGCCCACTGCCCTGAACTATTTTTTTGGTTTTTCTATCTAAAGTTTTTTGGCACTTTTTTCACATCTAGAAAGGTAAAGAAGATATTGGCGACAGCAGTTTGGATCAATTTTGGAAAATCGCCTTATATTTCAAAAATGAAATACTGAAGATTTAGTTGACCATAGCTTGTTTATCAAAAAAATTACTAATGATATCTTAAATACTTTTTTCTATACCATCTAATTTTCGAAATATCCTCCAATTTTGAACATCCTGTATATAGAGTACATTCATATGTAATTTTTTGAAATATTTTTATAATTAGCAAAATTTTCATTAAAAAAAAACACATGATTATTGATTTTACAAATTTGCTTGAATTTCCAATTTTTTTTAAATTTTCGTGTATATAGTCACTCAAAATAGTCTTGCATGATTTTTGCTTTACTCTTGCCAACCCCTTACATTCTTATAGTAATCAGAATCAGGATTATTTTTTATTATTTCTGGTTAAAAGCTATCGAACGAATCAGGAATATGAAAAATAGCAATTTCACTAATTTTATTAAAAAAAAAAACAAATCCATCCATATATAGTTTGGCTAGGTTGATGTTGGGGAGCAAAAACTGGTGTAAAGTTAAAACGAAATATCTTGGAATTAAGTGTACTGGTATTAATCAATCACTTGGCAAAGAGAAATATTGGACAAGTTTTCAGCGTGACTCCAAAAATTTTCTGTCAGCTCTCGGACTATTAGACATTTTCCCACTGATCTATGAAAATACTAAGAATACAATTTTGAAAAAAAGTACAAATGATCGTTTTTTTGCTTGTAGATTCCTGAAAAACCTGTGACTTCGATACACTTTAACGCTTTTGTAGCATTAATTTTAACAAAAAACTGTTTTTATACAAATGTTTTTTACCTATTTGCTTTACATTATCCTTATTTCTACAAGCATAAAATAAATGACTCTCATTTTACTTCCAATATACATATTTCAAAAGAAACTGCTCACTTCCCTTCGCCATCTGGAGGCGAAAAGCAAAACTTTATTATATTGCTTAGATTATCGATTCGCCACATCTCGAGAGACAGCGTAAATTTCTTTTTTCATAGAAATAGGTCGCAATCGATACGACGTAGTTGGTTTACTGTTTTACCGCCGAGAGGCTCAGTATGCTTTTTGAATATAAATTTTACCCAAGTAGAAATAACAATAAATTCTTTATTTTTTGAATAATTTTGAAATAGTGATGATAATAAAACCATCTATAAAAGATAATATCCTGTTTTCTATAGTAAAATCGCAATAGGTGCGGGATAATAAATCAAAATTTTATGGGACCTGTCTAATAATGCTTGCACATATTTTATTTTGAATGTAGTATTCGTAATAAATATTTCAGTAAACCGAATGTCTTTATACCCTAAAAATAGTAATAGTTACCCACCCCTGAAATGACCTGTTTAGACAGTTTTTTTACCCCGCACCGAAATTGAGATTTAATTAAATTTTTTACTAGGATGCTTTTAATATTTAGGACTTTAGATGGTACTGTTTATAACAAACTACTTTTGAAAATGAATATTTGTTTAATAATCTAAGATCTCAGACGGATTAACTCCCGAGGACTTATAGATGCCGTCAAAACTTTTTTATTTCGATGGAATTTGGGTAAACAATCTCCAGTTTAAAAAAAAACAGGCAAAGTGCGAGTCGAATTCGCGCACGAAGGGGATCTATAAAATATCGAGCAAAAGAATCATGTCTGTTGTTTGGCAGCCCCCTTAAACATTTATATTATTCTGTTTTTAGTATTTGTTGTTATAGCGGCAACAGAAATATCTGTGAAAATTTCAACTGCCTAACCATCACGGTTCATGAGATAAAGCCTTTTTATTTGAAATCCAATAATCTCTTTATTCGAGTTGAGGACATAAATAAAAACATGGAATAGAACAGAGGATTCGTGCAATGGTATTTTTAAAATTAAAACTCACCGACTGCATCATGTGCGAGCTAGAATATTTTTGAATGGGCATAAAAATAATTGATTTATTCGTAAAAAAGTTCTACTCCATGGGCGTATTTAACTCCAGCGGGGCCCGGGATTAAGAGGGAGGGGGGAACAGAGGGCGGAGAAAAACCTCAGATAAGAAAAAGTTTTAAAAAAACTTTACCAACGAGCTTAATTAACAATAGAAAATTTGTTATTTTAATGAACACTTAATGCAAAAATTAAATTTTTTCTTAACCATAATATTTTTTCTGTTTCACGGGGCCCGTCGAAGATACGCGGGGCCGGGGCTTAAGCCCCGGCAATCCGCCACTGAACATTTGTAAAAATTTCTATAAGTATCATAAAAGTTTTAAATGGAGTTATTTTATTTGTGTTGGCCGAAATGTTTGTTTGAGGAAGCATAATTTTAACACAAATACCGCGTAGAAAACTGTATGTTCTTGTGCGCGTGGAATTTACCTTAAAACATGCTTAATGCGTTGAAATAGGAAATCAATAAGACCTAAATTGAATGATTGTATGTTGGAAAATGCAAATAAAAGCTTTTGCTTTGTGCCCGAAACAAGCGTTACTCTTAAAAAGCCATTAAAGTTACTTTTAAATTTTTTTATGATCAAAATTCGTCGAGTAGACTTTAGATTTTCAGTTTAAAGCTTTAGCGTTTTTTCCAACGTGCGTGTCTTCGAGTCGCATTAAATTTCATGTCATGTCACCTGTGTGTTTGTACGAATGGCGTCGCTCGAGACGTGGAATATATAAAAATTTATCTTCAGTTCACTTCTTTTATTGCTTAACAAATTACCGTTAAAACGGTATACAAATCTAGTGGTATACCGGTTGTCCCAATATTTTGAATTAAAAAAAAGAAAATCCAAAAAAAATTAATCCCTTCAAAAAATTTTATGGTACACCCGTGTGAGCTAGAAAAAGTAAACCTACATCTTATAAAAATGTTATCAGACGCCTATGGTAGATAGACATTTTTAAAAATAAATGAATCCTTTTTAAAAATCTCATTGTACGCCCATGTCAAATGAAAATTTCTCCGAATCAATAATAATTAATCCCTTATAAAAGCTGAATATTATTCTACGCCAATGGTAGATGAAAATCTAAAAATTGTATCGTACGCTCATGGCAAATAGAAATTGTTTCCATTTAAATCAGCCCCTCGCGAAAACAAAACATCTACTATTGGTATTTTTTGTATTGGAATTAAATAATCCTTTGTATCAGTAACTTGAAATTAATCAGGAGTTAAATATCTGCCACAAGGACTCCTAGAGAACAATGAGTAGATATGTTAAAAACAAGTAAATTTCCAGGGGTTTATAAAAGTTAAAAATTTATTTGTTGGTAACTTCAAAAGACGTTTTATTTTGAAAATATTTCCTCTAACAATACCACAAGCCATATAAATTAACTTTCCATTGTTTAATATCATTTCTAAAGGGTTTGTTCCGTTATAATCAACATTTTAACTAAATTTAATAAAGAAAGCAAAGAGTTTTTTTTTCTGCCTTCTGTTATTATCCACGAAACCATTCAATATCTAGAGAATATTGTTATATAGAAATCTTTGTAATGAATTTCCGGCTTGGTTATAAAATTACTTATTAAAATCCCACAGAGGCATGGAGCCAAGAGATGAAAGTTCATTGCCTTATGAACTTAGGTAATCATTTTGAAACTACGCACACGCCAAAAACAATCGACTTCCCAATTTGTTTTACATGGAAACTATAAATTAATTAAATTTCAGTCTCGTTAAAACTGGAATCATACTAAGTTACTTCAAGTCAAAAATTTGTTTTTTTTTTCTTCTAAGTTTAGACCAATTTCCATTCCTTCAACTCTCTCAAAACTTATAAAAAACCAACACAATTTGGATTTTATAATCACCATTTCACTAGAGTAAATTGATAACTGACAAAATTTGAAGGTTTTGAACTGGCAATTTTTTGTCTTGTCGCGGCAATTTTTTGACGTTTAATATATCAAATTATGTGTATAAAATTCTCTCTCGTGAAATAGTCATGTCGAATACCACTCAATTAAAAATTTTGTAAGGTAAAATTTTTCTCTTGTCGTATTCAAGTTTGTTGCTTTTAGGTAAGTTTGCTCTTGACATTTAATCCAAAACCACTCGCCTCACGGCTCGTGGTT